>DWMZ01002229.1:0-14486 GCA_018249855.1 Eueides tales michaeli | reverse complement strand
ATATATATATATATATATATATATATATATATATATATATATATATATATATATATATATATATATATATATATATATATATATATATATATATATATATGTATATATATATATATATATATATATACATATATATAATTATTATATATATTTTATATATTAAAATATTTAATTCCCTCGAAAGCTACTCTAACCCATAATCTGTCGCGCTTAAAGTAGCAAGCCCTTCACTAGGTAGGATTCATTCACATAGTAAGGACTATTAATATTTTAATTAAATAATTTTATTTTTGTTATAGAGCCTCATACATATCAGTACTTAGTATAGTGGCGTTCACCTTAGAACGCTACTTGGCCACCTGTCATCCGTTACACATCTACGCCGTAGCGGGTCTACGACGGGCGCTACACATAGACCGTCAAATTTGTGAACTATCATGATTATCCACCAGGCAAGTATTATACAATATTTCTAATTAAAGAAAAAGACCTTGCTAAATTTTTTCGCGCTGGTTTTTCTTAGATCTGAGGCAGTACTTTTATGAAGCGATGATAAATTCAACACATGAAGCTTAAAGGAATATATGATGATATATTACGGAAAACATAGTGTTTATTAGGACACTCCGACAATGGAGGGTGACATTTGATTCTTTGTTCAGTCCATGTTATGCTGGTTAAATCTTCACAGTGTATTAAATGCAAAAAATCAGATATCGCTTTGCCACGTCTATGTAAAATGCGATGTGGTGGAGAACAAGAATATCTTAACACTGGGTTCCCAGGTTCCCTTTGGCCACTTTGCTTTACAGGTAAAATAAAATTCAAAAATTACTCCTTTTCAGAGTTTGCGTAAAACTTAAATCCTTAATTCAGTAGGTATATAAAATTAATGATTCAAGAAATTCTAATCCGAGAGCGAGCGGTCGCATTAGAGGCGATGAAGCTTGTTCGAGTAATTAACCACGGAAATGAAAGTTGCAATCATTCACAATAAGACTAAGAGCCCGGTCGCTAAAACGGAACGTCTGGCAACGGATAACGTATTTTTTAATATTATTTCCAATCGAATATTAAGAAACTGTGCTTTATAGTTAAACGAATTTGTGGTACTATTTTATACACTTTAGTTACCTCTTAACTAATAAATAAAATGAAATGTAAATGTGTGTGCCAATATGCACTATTTGTATTGACTTGATTGAATTGAGATAAATGTAATTGTACGTAAATTTAAAAGTATCAAAAAATATAATAATCGACTATATAAGCTTAAATAAACACTATTAAAATAACATGACACAATTCTGATTTGTTTAAGAAATAACATACATACTCTCATTATGTGGTCAAAATTTTTAGAAATATGTGCATTCTGTACCTTAATTATGATATCATAGCTCTTAAATTTACTCTCGTAATTACGTCCTCGTTACAGTTTTATATAGAGAAAGGACAATATTTTTTGATGCTAGTTATGCAATATACGACGAATGTGTATGGAAATCACATTTATATGGCTAGTGGCCGCTAATAATTTCGTATGGGTGACTTCACAATCATTCATAAAAATAAAAAAATAAAAATATATATATATTATAATTAACATTGAAATATAGAGTCAAAATTTCGAGACACTGCTGAACTGTGAAGAAATGCGAAATCGACGCAACGCTTTGCTTTGCTGCAGTAATTAAATGTTGTATGTTCACATTTCCCCGAGTGAAAATCGAATATAAAACAACCTTGCTTACAATCAGACACCGTCCTACACCACGCTGGACTCAATTTTCAATGTTTTTCAATATTTGTTAAATATAATCCCTTATCTTTATCTTTTTATTAGAACAAGTTTTGCTAATATGCTACTTCTAATTATCCAAATTTTAACTGGCTTCATAAAGATCTGGATCTTATATTTTTTTATTTTTGCTTAGACGCTATATCAATTTTTGGTTGGCATGTAAGAGTTAACTATCGCTATCATCTATCGCTTATTACAAGCAGTTAACAAAAAGATAATAAAGGTAAAAAGGTTAGAGAAAGGAAAAAAACTAGCAACTTATAAAAATGCTCGTTTAAATATTACTAGCAATCTACAAAAATGAATCCCACAAAACGATTTTCATGTAAAATGTTGCGTAAACGAGACCATATAGCCTAAGACTCAAGAAGTAATTAGAAATATATAGAGCCAAGTGACCAAGTCTACATGCCCAGCCATAAAATTATTAGCTTTAACTTTTTATTACGTAGCTTGGCCGTTTTCCTAAAATGGGTTTGAACTTAAAAAAATATTAATTATTTATTCCTTTTTATAATACAATATTTTTTGTAATAGTATAACTGCCACGCATTGTGACTAAAGTGTAAAATTTGTGAACTCTTTCTATACGGTTGAGCCCACGGTTTGCAAGCCTACGAGATTCATAGTGGAAAAACGCTACTACGCCATACCCTTAAGTTTTAAAATAACCATATAACTAAAACTTCAAATTAGCGTAAAGTTTTCGTACAGTAGCGCAGAAATTTAAAAAAAAAAGAATTGAAATGTACTGTCGATACACCATTTCTATTAAAATACTTTTATTCCCCATTTTTAACCAAATTTTTGCTTTGCGAGTTTTGACTAGCAAAACTCAACGCTTTACAAGAGTAAGAAAATTAAAAAAAGAAGTATTTTTATTTCCTTGATACAACCAATCATTTAAATTAAATAGAACTCTGGTGTTATTCTGATATTACAGCAAAGTTTTATTTAAATCCATTTGGTAGTTCTGGCTTAAAATTGGAACAAACATACTTCCCCTTATATTATTATTATTATAAGAGGGATATAATTATACATGAAGGTAATAGTTTGTTCACACTTATATTATTATTATTATAAGAAGGATATAATTATACATGTAGGTAATATTTTTTCCTTTCCGTTTTATACCAATGTAGCAGGGAGCAGTAGGAGAGACATAGGAAATCGAGGAACATAAGGTCATCATTGTAGTTCTAATTAGAACACTTTAGTTTTCTACTTTCCGATGAATCAAGTATTCAAGGATTCATTGGAAAGTGAATTACATATTGAGTCGAAAGAAACGTCACACCAGTCAGCGAAGAAAATAAATCAAATATAAATATTATTCACTACTCCAAATGGTTATCGGACCCACAACTATCGGCTTTACAGTGGTAAACGTACAAGTGCAAAGTCTAAAATTATAGGAGCTATAATAAAATATTTTTTATGACATAAAAGTATACTTAGGGACCGTGTCCCTTAATTTAATATGCACAATGTGTTCCCATAGTGACGGTAATAAAATTTTGCAACGATGCAACTTTGCTCAGATATGAAAAAGGGAATTTTATGGTATAATTTTAATGTTTCCATACTTAGAGAATATTAGAATATTATCTTTCCATACTTAAAGAATATTAGAATAACACAATTTTATTTTTACTACTTTTAAAGTGTTATTCCCAATTAGGAAAGAAAAATACTAAATTTAAGAACGTATATTTAAACGTTTATTTACAATAAGGAAAGAAAAATATTAAATTCAAATAATTTGAACGAAGCAAGATATGAACCCGCTCCTCTTGGATACCGTCGAAGCGCTCTGACCAAATAAGTCATTCGTTCTCACCAAGCTTCGTCGAAATTTTTATACGTTTATTACAACTTATGTGGTTAGCATCTCTGTAGGAAGATTTTCACAAATTTACCCAAAGACTAGAATGATCGTTTGGCAAGACATAATGCTATTTTTGAAAACGTATAAAAATTTGAACGAAGCATGAAGAACACAGTTTTATTTCATTATAACCGACCGGCCTTTAACTACTTAATTATTTATTTACTAATTTATTTCCTGTATTTGTACTGTAAACTCTTATTTCAAGCCAAATTATATAATTGTATGTAGTAATGCGCGACCTCTTCATTTTATAATGATTCTTTTTTTCCTTCTGAGATAGAAATCCAAAAACAAATTATATAATAAATCTTTTACAGGGTTTTACATAACCCAGACATTCCGGGTTCGTTACAGGGTGTCAATTGTAGTATACATGGAGAAGTAAGGCAAGCTCAGTCAAGGCAGAATATCATTCGAATGCTGGGTAAGTAACACTTTAGGTTAACCACACATTTCTTTAGCTAAGATGAATTTTGTAATTTAGTATTCTCGTTTAATGTAAGGTTTGTGCAGTGAGCATATATGTAAATATTATTTTTATATGTATAAAGGACAATTTAGCTAATGTAATAATAGAGTAAAATATGGAACTTGTCGTGGCTCAGGAGTACAAGCCTGCGACTGTAAACGCAACAGGTTGTGGTTTCCATACCTGAGAAAATGTTTGATATGTAATTTCTGTCTCTCTATTGTCATCATTATCTATTCATCATCTGTGTATCTTTTTGGTAACTCGGTAAAGCATGTTCTCAACACGCAAAGCCTCCAAGAATTCAAAAAGGCAGTACCGTTATGAGAATACAGTGTCTTGCCTCTAGGTTCCCAGGTTCCCTCTGCTATGTGCAAAATACCGTGTTAAGCTAAAAACAGAACATACTACAAAATGTATGAATAGAGAATTATTTTTGGTTCTGTTGATTATAAGTAAGGCAATGTTGAAAAAAAAGGATATTTTTTAAGGTATCGGGACTCGAACCCGCGATTCTACAAAACCGTTTGTGTGGCGGATTCGACTCTTCCAATTTTTTTATATAAGTTAATAGTTACTATATTTATATAAATTATATTAGGTATTCAAACAAAAATCTAACTTAATGTTTTAAATGTCTTTTATTTCAGCGTTTGTGGATTTCATTAGAACCACAAGCTGTTTATAAATTCACACAAATCCTAAATAAAATATATTTAAAAGCCGGTTTATGTAGAATTTCTTTATACTGCTTAAAAGTTAAAAAAATAATTAGAATTTTCAATACTTTGAAAAGCAACAAGATGATGTTAAGAATTTCATTTTTAAGAGTAATTTAGTTTTAATTCTTTAGGTATTTAATTTAATAAGACTGTTGAATAAAATATTCTCGAAATCATATCGAAACAAGTTTCTTTGTTTGCCAGAACGAGGATATAATGATACCTACTTATTTCCCCCGATTGAGTATGGAAAACACAACCGCCCTGATTACAGTTCACTCTGCGCCACGATGACCTCTATGGTTTTATGTACATATGAATTTAACTGTAGTTAAATTTTAAGTTTAGTTTAGTTTTTTAAAGTTACTGCCGACATGATCAAATATAGTGAGCCGCGCTTCTTGGATCTGTTCTGGTTTCTGTGGCCGTAAACCAAAAAGTTTTCTGTGCTTTTGTGAACATAGAAAAGGCGTTTAGCAGAGTTATAAAAAAGAGATTATGAAAGATACTGCTCCGGTATAATGTAAGCGAAACTTTGCTGTGAAGTCTCTTTATAGAGATTACTCGGCCTGCATGCAAGTAGGAGCTGGCATGTCGCCTTGGTTTGACATTCAATCGGGGTGTTAAACAAGGGTGCGCTAAGTCAGCTTGATTGTTCTATTTGTATTTGGATAGCTTCCCTTAAAGATTGAAACAAAATGACAAGAAAGTAGGTCATCTAAATGTATTTTTTTTCCTAAATAAATTTCCTATGTCACTTTCATCCCCACTTAACTCATATAGTATCGGTATTCATGTCGTGTCACCACTTCCGGAAACATGTTCTTGCTTTGAATACGCGATCGTACCAAAGAAGAAACAATCATAAAAATAGGTTTTTTTATCAAACGGTTGGCAACACTGCTACGTTACCTAAACTTCGAGGCATTACAAGTTGAATGGCATTTGACTACGATTTTGTTTCGCCAATGGCCTGAGTAGAAATCGAACCCGTGACCGTAGAATTTAGGACGTAGAGTTTACAATCAATTGCTGTTGCACCACAAACACCTCAGATTTATAAAGTTTTATTGATCACATTTTTAATAAAAGATGAAATGTTATATACATTTTTCTTTATACAAAAAACTAATTATTATTATTATTGGTTTTGCCAATAGAATATTTTATAAATGAATCATGTAAATTTAGTTATATACCGTTAGACGTAAATATCGATCGGAAATGCACTATCGTTAAGTGCCATTAGTTACTATTAAATATGTATTGGTAAATTAATGAACTAGTTTGTATATCAACAAGCCAGTGAATTGTTAACTAAGATATAACTATATACGTTGAGTAATGTAACTCAACATCTCTCTTTTTGTCTTTGGGAAGGTGAATAAAAATTAAGTTCAATATTTCTTCCCTCAGTGAAAATAAACCCACAAATATCGCGTTACTCAATTCTCTTTATTTTAATAGTATTTTTGATTTTCGCGATTGTTACACATTTTAAATGAAACACTTTTAAACGGATTAATCGCGTATATTGACTTTTAAACATTTCTGGAAACCCGACGTTTCGAACACTTTACAGTAGTCCGTGGTCACGGGTAGACTAATCGTCTCTTCAAGGGAACTACCATATAGATTCATCTACAAGCCAAACTTACAGTACAGTACAGTACAAAATGCAGCAAAAACTATGTATAAATGCTTGTATTTGTGCATAGTTTTTGCGGCAAAATTGGTAGATTTGTAAATTGCGTTAATTTAGAAGCTTGATTTTTTCTGTGCTTTAGGGACCGTTGACCTAAATATTTAACATTAACTTCAGCTCAACACCTCTACGAAATCTCAAGATAAATAATCTGAAAGTTACACCTAAAGGGTTCCGTTTATTTCAATTGAAGTGATGGGACTTAAAAAAAGAAAATAAACATTCAAAAAATTCTAAATTTGAAAACCGTTTGTACTCTGCCTTACTATCCCTTCCTTTATAAGGCTGTAAAGTGCATAGATTTACATAATAATAAGGCACGTAATATTTAATATTCTTGTTATGGCCTTGATGGTTATTTCCATCAGTGTGTAGTCACACATTGTCAAACGTTTTAAAAGGTTATATTGTAGAGGCAAGGTTGTGGTGCAGGGGCACAAGCATACCAATGTAAACGTGATAGGTTGTGGGTTCGATTCCTACTGTGGGAAAAAAATATTTAATATTTTTATTTCAATCGCTTTGGTACCAAGACAAAAACGCAATGTAGAGTTCAGCTCTCACGCAATACCTCAATTCAGTGGAAAATGTGGCACGGAAGTGTCCTAATGGGAACGGACAGTTGTTAAACTAGGTTCCTTATTTTTATATCACAAAACAAGGCGAAAAATTGAGTTTCGCAACTCAAAACACAATAAATAAAATAAACTGAGTTATATGAATAAAAAAATGTATTTTTGTATTCATACAACACAGATTGTCTAAATACCAACAAAAACATGAAATGAGAGATATAAATGTTTTAGTCAAGTTTCAAAAGATATTTGTTTGTTACATAAATTCCTATTCAAAATAAGAAGTTACAAGCTTCATTTTTTGAACGGCAATAACTTTATCATCGACTCACTAAAGTTACTCCCTCAGATCTGAGAGAAACCGGCACAGGAAGCTCAGCGGGTCATGTCTTTTTTTAATCAAATATGTACATCATATTATTTATGATACATTTGAAATAACCCTGGAGCGAACATTTCATTTCCAAGGCGTGTATTTTTTTAGAATCGTTAATTTGGTAAAAAATAATAACACACAATAAGAAAATATATATAGTAGAAAATAAAAGCTACCTTCATCAATAAAAATAACGATGAAGAAATGTAACAAAGCAAAAAGCAAAAAGAAAGTGCTTATAGCGTCCGAGTCCCGAGAATATTGCTGTCTATAAAAACAGAATAATCGATGTAACAGGTTGTGTTGAAATGAAAAAACTCTGATATAAAACTTCCTGCTTTAACTTTTTCACTCCTTCTCAAAGGAGATGGAGATGTTTTAAGTCAAATTTTGGTAAATCTTTTAAATTTTCTTGATTTCAACAGTTTGCCTTGCATAAAATTAAACTTGCATAAAACTAAACTTGTTACCTGATCAGGCAAAATATTGGGTTTTGTAATTTATGCAATTTACCGAACATTAATGAGATCAGTAAACTTGTACATTATTCCCTGCACTCTCATAAACGGCTTTAATTTTTTTTTACCTATTTGCACCAAATCCACACTTGCTCAATCAATTTCAATTTACTCAAAAACATACATAAGGACGTTGTCGGCTATCCTGATGCTAATAATTAAAAGATAAAATAAAAAGATTCTCGACAATGACGACGACGACATTTGTTTTTCTTTTCGGCTTGAGCAATTTTGATCGAGTGTATAATTTCCGTCAATAATTCACTTAGGTTCCTGTGCGTTTATGACGTAACCTGCACATTTTCATATGTTTGTTAAATTATCCTACTTTATTTAATCGAGGATTTTTAATGAACACTTCCAAGTGACAAATCTGTATGCTTCTGTCTTGTTAAGAAATCTTGAGATCCCTACATTTGACATTTTTTTCTATGAAACATTTTCACAGTTCAGGCGCCGCGCTTATAGAACTCGCATCCTAATTCTATGCTGGTTAGTAAACACTTTTAACATGAAATAAAAATAGCGTTTTCTTAAATTCAATTATGATCTTTAACATTTCGCGTCGTGCTTCAATTTTTCTTTATTTGTGATTTTTTTCGTGTAATTAGATATGATATATAAATATTTGTATTATTGTATGATTACATAAATACAGTGTATAGTTTTGCTGTTGTAAACGTTATAGTTAGATGATATCTAAAGAAATAATTTTTCGTCGCATTTTTTAATACATACTTTTAAGGGTTCCTGATCGAAATCTCTCAGTTAAATATGTATAAGTTTTTTGCACTTTGTTGTCTTGTGTGATGTATAAATAAATGAAAAATAATTAAATTAGCTGGAAACTTTAGAAAAGGTATGTAAATGGTCGTCTCATTATAAATTACTATCATAAAAAGTAAAAGGGTATAATTAAAGGCAACATCTTAAGAAGAACATCTATTAAGACTATACTCAAGTCTAACAAGAAAGTGAGACAATTCTTGAGGCCAGTTAAAAGTAATATTTGCAGTGTGCAGATAAATACAAGCTTGATTGTGAGTGTGGCTTATCATATATAGGTCAAACAAAGACAAGTATCAGTGTTAGAGTGAAGGAACACATCTCCGATGTCAAGAATTGGCTTGTATCAGAGTCAGCAGTGCGTGAGAATGTAGTGAAGAAACCCAACCATTACATCCGGTTTGATAAACCACATATACTCGCTAGGAAGAATCGATGTATCCCTAGAATGATCCGCGAGGCTACTGAAATACAAAAACATCCTTATTTCAATAGACAAGATGGTTGGAAATATTCTACTACCACCTGGGAGCCACACTTAAAAAAAATGGAGTCTCAAACACACCACACCAGAGGACCAGTACAGTAAGCTGATTCTGCAAGAATCCAGGGCATTATGCGAGGCATTTAAGAAATCGTTGGCGGTAGTTTGATATAATAATTATGTCAACTGATAGACGAAGGCCATCTCAGTCTACCCGTGACCACGGACTACTGTACACTTTACAGTAGTCCGTGGTCACGGGTAGACGTCCGGTCGGGTCGGGTTTCTAAAAATGTTTAAAATCCAATATTGGCGATTTATCCGTTTAAAATTGATTAATTTAAAAAGTTTACAATAAGCTTATTAAAATAGAATTTTTCTCCAAAAATTTCCATACAAAATTATAAGTATAGAATATACTTATAATTTTGTATATAGTTGCAGTGCATAATAGCTACGCGTTTCACATAAGTGTTTTTACCCTTGCTCTTTTTTTTTAAATTTTCAAAGCATTTTGTTCAGTGAAGTTCGTTAAAACGCTTTGAGTTATCACTGTTATATCTATATTTGTATGTTCAAAGTTTTAACGAGTTAGAGTGCTAAATAGCTGACCCAAACAAGAGAACATAATGTTAAAACATTCCGCTGTGGAGTGGCGGTACTCACGGAGTAAATTAAAAATAATTCTTTTCCTTTTTCAGATGCCTTGTTTTGTAATAGACAACATATTGAAAACAAAATATAATCAGAACAATGATAAGTTTTAACTCATTTTGTAGCGTTATTTTTTTTTCTAAGTTCCTCAATTCTGTTTTTTGTTTTTGGGAATTGGAGAATTTATTATGTATTTCAAAGGTATCATTGTCACTTATGTATATTGTATATATGTAAGTAATTATAAAAAAAAACTTAAAAGGATTAAAAAAATATTGTTGCGCTGAGTTTCTTGAGCTGGTTCTTCTCAGTTCTAAGTCAGTAACTTTATTGAACTGCTTGTAAAAAAAGCGCTAAAAAGCGATTTCTTCCAGGCAACCTGCAAGCGTTGGATTTCACAAAATAAATAATAAATAATGGGAAGGGTGTGAACAATTCGAAATAAATAAGTAACATACACAAATACTATACAATACAATAATAACATATACATATACATACATACATACATGCTTACATACATACATACATACATACATACATACGTACATACATACATACATTACATATTACATATAAATATATATTTACATATACCTAACTATATGTAATAAATATACTAACGATATAAAAAATACGGAAAACAAAGAAAGCATATCAAATAAACACGGCTAAAATGCTCAAATTGTAAGGTGTTTCTTTAAACGATTCTTAAAAATAAGAATTATTTTAGAATCCTTGACATTTAACGGTAGAGAGTTCCATATTATATATATATATATATATATATATATATATATATATATATATATATATATATATATATATATATATATATATATATATATATATATATATTTATATATATATATATATGGCATTGAGAATTTTCCTTCATACAATCGAGATATTGCATAAAGTCATTACGTAGAGCTAAACGCCATTTTCTATTAACCAGAGAAATGAAAATATTGGAATAACGCAACGAAAATAGCCGTGTAATGACATTCGACCCATTTCAATACAAATTTGAAGATCATCTGATTAATTGCTCGCTGGAGCCTGGAGGTGAGAGCAATTGAATTGTTTTCTCATTATTCAACCTTTAACGGCAAAGTAATTAGTTATTGATATGTAAAAATTTTCCTATTGTTTTAAAACTTCACGCAATATTCCGTTCATAGCAAGGTAGGCAGAGAAAACTGGAAACCTAGTGTAAAAACACTCCATTCTCATTAAAACACTTCAGTTTTCTATTTTCTGACGAATTCTGGAGGAATTGCGCGTTGAGTGGCGAATCTGAACGCCCCGCTTTAACTCGTTACCAGAGCGAGAAAAAGAAAATATTTATCATTTCATTTCCTCGCGTCGTTTTCCTTATATACAGTGTATTTTATCTTTAGTACAGAAGTATTTGCGAAGGAACTGAGTACAAAACATACATAAAATATACGTTTTTTGTTATTTGGTTCGAAAGTTATATTATTCTATGAAAAATGAAGTAAAAATGAAAAAAAAAACACTCAAGAAAATTTCACTAAAATAAAAATTTGACAGAATGTTAAAAACTAATTAAAAGATATATATAAGTATAAAATTTTTAAATTATATTTTTTCAATTTCTTATGAATATGATATTTTTTTATCAATATAAGCTATAATAAAAATTTTAAATAAAATAAAATTTAAAAAGTCAACTTAATAACAGTACAAACTTTAAAAGTAAATTGTAAAAGTTAAAAACACGGTGTTAATTTAATTATGAAAATTTAAATTTAATTATGAAAAATTAACTAAATATGAATATTTAAAAAAAATAGTTAAAACAAACAAACCCTTTAACAAAAGAATTGTGTTACAACTTTAAGCAGTTGATCTTATGATCCCTATAAATATGTAATAATAGAATAGAAATATCCAAAATATAGAAATAAACCCAACACTAAATAAGTTATAGATAATAATCTTAAAAAATACATTTGAGCTTTTTTTTAAAGTATGTCTGTTTGACTCAGTAACATTGTATAAAACTCTACATAGTAAATCAGATTACCCCGAGTTACTGTCACAAATCAACAAAGCCGTACCTCACTGCATTCCCAGTTAACCTCTTTAGAATATATTCCTACCTAATTATTCTTTAAGTAAATTTTCACCCACCAACTAAAAAAAAAAGAAAATGTATTTCACCTAATTTGATCGTCATACCACATCTCGATATACACTCGCCCTAAAAATGTATGTGAACAAACACTAAACGCATTTATACACATTGATTGATGACTGTCAATTTTGTAAAAATATAGCGTGTGGATTAAAAAATATATCGAATATCAATATTTACGGTCGCTGTTAACTTTGTTTGAGGTTTTATGAACAATATGGTAAAAAAATATTTTACAAATTCACTATGACCCTTGAGTGATATTTTAGATTTATTTATGGTTTAACTTTATCAATGTGGATAGATGCTCAAACAGCTTTAAGATTCTCCAAACCTATGCTGAATGGCAGAGACTGAATAGTGGTGTGAATATATCGGCGTTTTGGGCCTCTACACAATCTGTCACAATATAAATTGAATAATAAATAAAATTGTAAGACAAAAAATATTTAAAAATTTTAAATCCACGTGCACAAGTTGATTAAGAAAAACATAACACTTTTAACACATAAATAAATTTATCACTTAAAATAAATCATTATGTATTATATATGATATGAGTTGACAAAAATAAAATTATATATCATTATCAGCTTCACATGCTGAATCCCGCACATAAAAGAGTAAGCAGAAGGAACGTGGGAACCTTCGTTCCGCCAAATTCAAGGCATTGCGTGGTAAATGAAGGTTCAACGCCGCGTTTTGCCGAATTATCATTAAAAAAATAAAAAGGTAAAATTATGTTAAGAAAAATTATTGAAATTATAAGATGAACTGTCCTTCGAGGAAATAAAATAGAGAAATTAAACATTAACCAATGAAATTATGATAATATAAACTATGTTCTAATAAAAAACATAAATATCAATAAACGAAATATGTCTAGTTACTGTTGTGTCTACCCACACATATATTTGGATAGGTGGGTACACTCAACAGAAACTAAATGCACTTTGTTTATTGCCAATTGTTATTTTATTTAATTATAAAATTATCATAATCAGTGCACATAATTGTGCAATTTAAGGAAACGTCCAATACTCCAGGTGGGGAAAGCGAGTATTGTTTAATGGTATTGCAGTACTTAGCAATAAGAACACTTTCTTATATAAACCAATAAAAACTCAACTTAACTTAGCTTCACACTGTATATCTAGCGGGGTAGGTAGAGAGAACGGAACGCCAAGCTACGATCTCAGCATACTTCATTTGCCTCGTCCGCTGTTATCAACCTCTTCATACATGCGCTCCGAGGGATCCTCATGCGTGACCCTTCTCCAGTATCGTAGATATGTATTTTCAAAGGTCAACTGAGGTCTTCCCCTCCTTCGCTAAATTAATAAGAAGCTTACAATATAAAATTACAAGAAACAATAATTAAGTTCAACAAAATATTAAACAATGTAATGGTCCTAAGCAATGTCTTAGTTCCGTTTTGTATTTACAAAACAATAAGATCAAAGGTTCTTTTTGTTCTTCCGACTCTTTGATTTTTGTATTTTAACATCAAATAATCTCATTTAGTACTGGACTTAATAACAAGGAGCTGTTCAATATTTTACTGGAATATTCTATTTAGTGTCATGAGGTAGAGGCACAAGCTTGCGAATGGAAACTCGACAGGTTCTAGTTCCGATCTTCACTCAAGAAAATGTAATATTTACAATTTTTCATTGAATTGCAACAAAAGTGTTTTATTAGGTGAGTGTCTTCAGATCGTTATGTATCTAAATGTGTATTGTGTAGACAAATCTTAATTGCGCTTAGAGAAACCGACATGTTTTACGTCATATACCTACCATCTAATTTGAAAATTATACCAATAACTAATGTATAAGGCTGATTGCGAATCTTGTCGGGGATTACTGCTTCAAATAAGTTCTTATTAAAACTATAATACTTCTTCTTCTTCTTTAGCTTCACGCTGTATCCCGCTCATGGCATGGTAGGTAGAGGGAACTTGGGAACTCTAGATACTCTACATTGCGTGTTGAGTGGCGGAACTCAACGCCGCGGTTTTACCTCATTACCACTGCGAAGAAAATGAAAAATTAAATATTTAATTAGAAATTAATAATAAGATATAACTTAGTGACTAACCTTCACCTATGTTAAGCCGATGATGGAATCTAGCGCGACAGTTTTTTGACTGCACTACAAATATATTAATATTTTTTAAATATAAGAACTAAAATATATAAATACAGTTTACTAATATATATATATATATATATATATATATATATATATATATATATATATATATATATATATATATATATATATATATATATATATATATATATATATATAGAGGGGGCACACACATATATAT
>DWMZ01002228.1:0-14488 GCA_018249855.1 Eueides tales michaeli | reverse complement strand
TTAAGGTAACGAGGAGTATTAGCATGGAAAAGAATGGAATAAAGAGTGCATAGGGTATGGAAATATCGACGATGCCGCACTGTTAACCATTGAAGCTTATCACGGTATTCAGATATATGATCGAATTACATACATACTTATTTTTTAATTGTTTTCTCACGTCGCGTTGTATTTCACATATAGCAGGGTAGGCAGATGCAACCTGGGAATTTTGTGTCATAACATTCCGTTTTCATTAGGATATTTCCGTTCCCCGTTTTCCGTCGAGTTCTCAAGGTGATATAATTTCAAATCTACAGCCGTCCAGTGCAGTCGCAGCCCAGCCCCACTATAATAATATATATAAAATTAAATTGTGTATGATTTGTTTTTTACTTAGCTTGATGCTGTTTCGTTGAGAGAAAACGGTGCGCCAAGCGCTAAGGTCAACTATACGAGTATACTTGTATATGATAGCTAGTTGTTAGTTTTATTATTTACTAGCGACCCGTCTGCGGCTTCGACCGCTTAAATTACACACTTTTACTTACTAATTAATTTCAATTACTCACTTTTTCTAATAACATTATCACTTTTAAAACATGATCTATACATTTAAAACTTCGGCTAAATAAATAAAAAAAATGTAGAAATTTTGACAAAACACTAAATGTTGAAGAAAGGTTGCCAAAATATAATAGTGAAAATTTCATATAAACCTGGTTAGCTGTTTCTAAGATTTTGTATGCGCAAACGTACAAACAGACCAACCACATATATTTATGTACAGACAGTGATCAGTTACAGATTTATTATAAGTATAGATATTATTCTTTCTTTTCCTTCAGAATTCCCTTTTATATAATAAGGAGAAAATAATTTCTTAACCTTAAAAAAATATAATGTGTTTCTTTATTGTTATTAAATGTCAAGACACTATTTGTATAACATTTTTTGGATTTATATTATGATAAAGATCGTTGTCTTTGAATTTCATATAATATAGAGAAAAATGTAAATGAAATGATCGTCGCGTCGATATCTTGCTAGGATTTTCTTTCTTGTATTATGCACTAGACATCGTCAACTTTTGAAGAGATACGTTGTTTTATAAATATATATTATATAATATATTTTAAAAAGCTTACAAATTTGAAAATTAAAATACATTTTATACGTAACTTAATTCATTTACATAATATATCAATATTTAAATAAGAACGGCGTTTAGTTCCGCCACTTAATGTCCAATGTTTTGAAAATTAGGCTGGAACCCTTCACAGCTAAATTTACAAGTCTTGAGATTGGTCTGGGTTCCTGGAGAACTAAGAAGGTTAACAATAGGTTCCCTTTGCCTACGAGGTTACAGCTTGAAGTGAAAACACATTATATATTTTTGTTCTTATGATTATATTTTATGACCCATATAACCTATATTTGCTATTTTGTTTGAAAATGAAGCAGTAATTTAATTAAAAACTTAAGTTTAAAGAAGTTACTTGTGAATACGTTATCTCATTAAATCTTCTTTCACAGCTCTCGAGAGCTATTAACGCTTGTTAAAATGTTTTTGCTTTTTTTGTTTATTTTTCTTATTAACGAAGAATTTGTTATTTTTTAAAAATAATTTAATTTAGATAAAACATTTACAATTGCAATTTCTTATTTTTATCTTTTGATGAATTAATTAATGATGTTTCTTTATAAACTTAAATATGTCATGTAAAAATAGTATATGTTCTCTATTTTCAAATTATTGTGTAGGGAAAGAAGTAATCTTGTTTTATTTAATAGCGTATGGTACATTATTTCAGCTTAGAATGAGAAATATCAAATGAATTTAATAATAATTTACTAATTAAATGTTTTTTTTAATCATAGGAACGGAGTGTCTCAACACCAGGTTTCCAAGTTCCCTCTGATACCCATGCGCGGTATATAGCGTGAAGCTAAGTGTGTGAGTTTTTTATACATTAAAAGAACATTTTTAATAGTTTACAATTGTTGAAGTACCAGACAACGCCTGCAACCTTTTCAGTCAATGGAGTTTAAGACTTTAAAATGGAAAATCTTTTTTTCCCACTTCCGTTTCCTAATTTCAAAAAATCTACTTTTGTATGATCTGTCTGTCTACTTTTGTATGATAGTTAGTCATATAGAGTATAGACGTAGACATTTGTATGTATGTTTTATTAAGTACTTATATTATAATAAATTTTTCAACAACATAGTAAGTTAACGATTTAAAATGCTTTTTATACATAGCTCTATTAATTTAGACAATATATAATTATTTAACTGACCACGGCGTTAAGTTCCACCACTCAACATTTAGTATTGAGAAGTCAGTGATGTATGTACGTTATATGGTCCAATACGTCACAAAGGTAATAATGTATTTATAAAGTTTACGCAAACAATTAAAACTTCAAAGGTAACGGCGAGATTGAAGCTGTCATCGGATTATGCCGTTGGAAGGTTTCCAAATGTATCACATGAATACTAGATTATCTTTAGTTACTCTTAACATGTAGAATTGTCAATGTTGCACTAACAAGAGATTGTGAGAAAAGCTTGTAATTTTGAATCGGCTAAAAATATATAATAATTTTAAAACGTATATTCATTTGAACGTAGCGGGATTTGAAGCCGCCTCTTTGGAAACCGTCCAAGCGCTCTGACCAACAAATCCAGAGGGTTCAAGTCACGGTACGTTCAACTTTTTATACGTTTTAAAAATTAGTATTAAAATTGTTTTTATATATTTTTTTAAATTTATTTTTTTTAAATATAGGCTAGAGTGTTTATTCATTCTGTTTCTATCGATTATTGAGGTTTTATATGTTGAGTGGTGGGACTTATATTGTAACAAGAGGGAGGTAATGAAAATAATTCATTTTCTTGAGTGGAAATCGAACCTGAAACTGTCATGTTTAAAGTCATACTTTTCCGCCACTGCGCTTTGACAGATTTGTTTGTTTTTCTTAATTTCTTTTATAAGTACTTAAAAATCGCATTTTCCGTTTTGTGAATGAGTACAAAAAAAACTGATAATTTTCTGTTCAACCAATTCCATTAAATTATTTGAAGTAAGCTTTTATACAAAAGAAAGTGACAATATTTTAAATATTAGATAGATTTTAAATATTTTATTTGAGCCCGTGTATATAGCGATTTATAGTTAAATAAATCACAGCAGCATGTTGTTGTTTTTCTGGCTGCACATTTAAACTATTCACTATATATAGCTAATTGGTAAATTAAGCTGTCTGAAACGGTTGTGGTTTGATTTCTACTCGAAGGAAAGAATTGTCTTATTTTACTCGAAATGGTACCAAGAAAAGGCACGGCGTTGAGTTCCGCCATTCAACAGGCAACAAGAATTCACCGGGAAGTGGGGAACAGAATGTCTTGATCAGACGGAACCTAGGGGTACCATCTCATTACCCTGGTATGAAAAGTGGGCACGGAAAAGACCTGTTACAGTTTTACTATATTATAAGCTACCTATGTATTTTAACATAAGGTACATATTATTAACAAGAATATTATGCTATTTAAAGACTATCGCTATAAATATTTAATTGGAAAGCCAACCTTGAAATTTTACTAAGGTTTAAATACATACGAGTATGTCGAGCAAGACATTATGTTCCTTTTCTGTTTGATCAAAGTGAAATCGGAGAGCGTTTATAAATCGTTTGGTAAATTTGAAAGCTTGAAATATAAATGAGTAAATATCATATTTCGTTTATCCGAATTTTCATTCTATTATTCGTTTAGTAATCTTTGATATTTAGTAGTTTTGAGTTTTAAAGTGCTTTGGTTAAAATTTAATCTCGGAAAGTGTAAGTCAATCACTTTCTCTATAGTTAGCTATAAGCTGTAGTATGTATTTTTTAAAGGTTAGAATAAAATATATGGTTTTACATACTATATAGGCCTGTCGTGACGCAGCGGCACAAGCGTGTGGCTGTAACCGACAGGTTCTGGGTTCGATCCCCACTCGAGGAAATGAAATACTTAATATTTTCAATATAAATATTTAATGTTTCTTTTCTTCGCTCTGGTAACAAGGTAAAGCGCGGCGTTGAGTTACGCCACTCAACACGCAATGCCTCAAATTCGGCGGAAAGTGGGGAACGGATGTGGAACGAAGTGTCTTAACACTAGGTTCCCGAGTTTCCTCTGCCTACCCTGCCTGGATACAGAGTGAAGCTAAAAAAAAACATACTATATAGAGACCATAGTGAAATAACGGCACAGCGGTGCGTCTAACATAAACATAAATAAGTTGTTGGGTTGATTCCTACTCAGGAAAATTAATTATTTCATTTATCGTTACTTTCTGCTTTCTACTATTTACACGATATAGCATGAATACATCAACCATTTACTTCTAAAATCACAGTCGAGTAAAACGTGTTACCATATAATCAAACACAACGTTGAAAGTTGAAAGCGATCATTAATGAGTACCATGATTATAAAGAAAACTAGTGGCTGCCCGTGAGTTTGTTTGCAATTACTATTATTCTAAAATATTCTTTTTTTCTCGTCGAAATTTTCTGATGATCTTTCATAACAATATCTCAGTGATCTATTTCTAGGGTTGATAAGTATCTGTTTTACAATCAGTAAGGGGGAAGTTTTATATGTATATGATATTTTAATTTGCAGCCGGTATTTGGTCAATCTTTCTCTTGAAGAGACCAGCTATTCGAGTAATCTAAAACTAACTTTAAAGAAATATATATTGATCGTTGCATCTCAATAGAATTTTTTAAATATTATGTATGTTAAGAAACATATTAATGAATTTACCAAAGTCAGTGGTATACATAATATTAAAACTAGACATCGGATTAAATTTAGTGTGCCTTTAACTCGTTTGCATCGAATCCGTAATTCTTTTTCAGACAAAGACAAAGTGTACGCTTTAAAAATAGAATTCCAATAAACGTCTGAGCTTTGATGTTTTACATTACAATTTAAAAAAAAATAGTGAAAAAACATTTGGGTATTGAAGGTTATTACCAAATTAACGATTTTATACACGATGACAAAGCCTCGGGAACAAAATGCTCTTTCCAGGCTTATTACATAGTCACTAATACCTATTGTAAATATGAAAAAAAGATAAAAAGAAAAACAATTCCACTAAGTTTCCCGCGCGGTTCTTTTTAGTACTTTTTAGTACTTTTTAGTGAGTACTCAATGCGATTTGGCGGAAATTGGGGAGCGGAACAGAGTGTCTTAACACTAGGTTCCTTAGTTCCCTCTGCCTATATATATATATATATATATATATATATATATATATATATATATATATATATATATATATATATATATATATATATATATATATATATATAAAGATTAATACTTAGTAATGCATATCGACCGGCTGGCAGTCGCCAACAACCGACTGCACTATCTACTTGCACGCAATGTGTCATTATAAATCGGCTAAACGTGTTTTATATGAATAAGGTTTCATGATATAATAGATTTTGCTGTTATGTAAATTGTTACGAGGTTAATAAAATTTAAAATCACACGATGTGATTGTTTTATTTTGTATGCGCCTACGGTTGAAAGATATATTGTAGGGAGGATATATCATCATCATAAAGATCTACCTATTCTTCATTATATACTTTTCAAATATACGGAAACCCATCTAAATATACGGGAACCCATCTATATTCGAAGGTTAAAATGGCTATTGGTAAATTTTGGTCATAGTACTAGAAGACTGTCGTAGCGCGGCGCGGGGGTTGCGGGTCCGATCCACTCGAGATTATTTTCATTTCCACGTTTTTGAAACAAGGCAAAGCGCGGTGTTCAGCCCTTCCACGCAATACCTCAAATTCAGCGGATAGTGAGTGTCTTAATACTTACTAGGCTCTCAAGTTTCACAGACACTATTATATTTGCCATTTTTATAGATAATATTACGGAGCCCGCCCGCGAGTCCGACTCACACTTGGCCTTTTCGATTTTTTTTACGAAATCGATCCAGTCTTTTTTGGATGAAGTCTGAGTTAGAAGTTTAATTTAATGAGAAAATAAATGCTTAAATATTTTTCCTTTCTTTATATATTTACTTTATTTTTTCATTTATAAACAATCTATTAAATATATTCTTAATTACATAATCATGTTGATATATATTTAACAAAACAATAGAAATAACAAAAAAGTCGACAACTGCCTTTGTCCTTTACTTGTGTCGACTTAGTTGATATATAATGTGCAACAATTAATCATGTGAAAGTTTTGAATAGAATGTACTTAAATATATATATTTATATGTTACTATATAGATGCCACTTACTATTTTTGTCAAACAAAGGTGGTGTCGAGTTTCAACATTGGACACGCGATATACTTGTATGTACATAGGTTTATATAATACTATCTTCTATGATCTTTATTTTCACGCCTTATCCGGAACAAAGGAGGGTAGGCAAAGGGAACGTAGGTACTACTATTAGAACACTTTTCTTCTATATAAGCATTACTGTTCCCCATTTTTGGCCAAATTTTTGAGACATTGCGTGTTGAATGGCGGAACTCATCGCCGCACTTTACCTCGCACGAAAGAGAATATATTTAATATGTCATTTCCTCAAGTGAGAATCGAATTCAAACTCATCTTTTTAACAGTCAAACTAGCATAATATTCTAGCAATCATAACATCATCTACAATAAACACAGTATTTACGTTGCAAATTCATTTCTTGTGATATAAAGAAAGTAGTATAAATATTTTTTATTTATATTTTTTTGGATTAGGTTAAATAAAGATTTTCACAAATAATTATCAATATAAATACCCACAAAAACAATATGTCTAAAAAATATAATAATAGCATAATCTTCTAGCCGCTGTCACAAAATCATCTACAATAAACACATTATTTACCAAACAAGTTCCCTTTCTTCTCGCATACATTCTGGACCTTCTTGTCCCGTATTGGGCGCCATTCCAGATTATAGTTTATGGGGAGGTGTGGCGTGGTCGTCTGAAATTTTATGTTTTATTATACTTTCATAGACGAAAATGCATTTTTTATTACATATATAAATGGATAGTTATTAGTTTTATTTAGTAGAGATTTCATTTTTTTAGAGATGTATGTCTAAAATATTTTCTTTGCACAGAATCACACCATTTTCGGCGTAATGGGATATTATATATAAGACAATTATTGAATATATGATTAAAACATCATATTTATATGTGTTAAAGTAAAGAGTGTTTATTGGATCACACAATTCAAATATTTATCGTAATTTTAATTTGGTTTCCACTAGACTGCCTATTTATGTCAGTCAATATATATTTTTTGATTCTAAGTTTCCACTGCTCTTTCACACTCTCTTATATAAATTTAAAAATTATATTTATTTTACAGAACAAATTGAAATTTTGAGTCTATTTTCATAACAAGAATTCAGATAACCCATATTTTTATTAACTAAAATAAATCATCTGATAATTTTTCAAAAATATGCCAGTACTGATCTTATAGATATAAAGTAGCTTTCTTCATTAGTAATGAAGTCATTAGTATGAAGATTAGAAGATCATCAGTCGTCATTGATTATAATCATTAACACTACGGCGTTATTACGCAACGTGATGAACGTTTGTCCTTCAAACCTCTTTGATAATGTCAAACGAACAAATCAATTTTTGTCGTGTTATACAAGGAGCGATATGGCTATTGTTAGCTAGCCGAATAAATACCAAGGAAAACTTTATTCAACACTACATTGTTATAGTGTCCAATGTAAGATGCTATTGCATTGCATTACGAGTGATATTATTAATAATACAGTTTAACTGATACTAACAGGTTAACTGATATTAAGTGGGGAACGGAAGTGGAACGGAGTGTAAAGAGTGTTTATTGGATCACACAATTCAAATATTTATCGTAATTTTAATTTGGTTTCCACTAGACTGCCTATTTATGTCAGTCAATATATATTTTTTGATTCTAAGTTTCCACTGCTCTTTCACACTCTCTTATATAAATTTAAAAATTATATTTATTTTACAGAACAAATTGAAATTTTGAGTCTATTTTCATAACAAGAATTCAGATAACCCATATTTTTATTAACTAAAATAAATCATCTGATAATTTTTCAAAAATATGCCAGTACTGATCTTATAGATATAAAGTAGCTTTCTTCATTAGTAATGAAGTCATTAGTATGAAGATTAGAAGATCATCAGTCGTCATTGATTATAATCATTAACACTACGGCGTTATTACGCAACGTGATGAACGTTTGTCCTTCAAACCTCTTTGATAATGTCAAACGAACAAATCAATTTTTGTCGTGTTATACAAGGAGCGATATGGCTATTGTTAGCTAGCCGAATAAATACCAAGGAAAACTTTATTCAACACTACATTGTTATAGTGTCCAATGTAAGATGCTATTGCATTGCATTACGAGTGATATTATTAATAATACAGTTTAACTGATACTAACAGGTTAACTGATATTAAGTGGGGAACGGAAGTGGAACGGAGTGTCTTAACACTAGGTTTCCGGGTTCCCTCTGCCTACCCTGCCTTGTGCGGGATACAGCGTGAAGCTAAAAAAAACTGATACTAGATAGTTTATTACTACTAAATTTAAAAACGTATAAAAATTTGAACGAAGCAGGATTTGAACTTGCGCCTCTTGCAATCCGTCCAAGCGCTCTGACCACTAAGCCATTCGTTTTCATCGAGCTCCGTCGAAAACTTTATACGCTTGCTACAACTTATTTATGTAGCAAGGAGATTTTTACAAATTTCCGCTACCCAAGGACAATTCGTTAGAATTATCGTTTGGCAAGAGAGAATGCGATTTATTAAATATTTTTACTATTTTTAAAATGTTATTACATACTTAGGAAAGAAAAATACTAAATTTAAAAACGTATAAAAATTTCCTGCTTCGTTCAAATTGTTATACGTTTTTAAATTTAGTATTTTTCTTTCCTAAGTGTGGAATGACACTTTAAAAATAGTAAAAATAGTTTATTACTATTTACGTTCGTTCGTTACAAAAGTGAGCGTTTCAAATCGTACCGATTGTAACGTCACTTTGTTGGCAAAATATTTTTTTATGGTAGGGGTAGTATTTATGAAAATAAAATGTACATTAAATATCTTATTAATAATTGTTAAATAGCTATCATTATAGAACTCATTTTTTTTTTGATGCTGTACTTACTTTAGGTTCCCTATGCCTACTTCAGGCAGAAGAAAGAAATCTAGTGGTAATTTTTTATTTTCTGTCAAATTTTCAATAATTATGTGTTGAGTGATAGAATTCAAGGTCGCGCTTTGTTATCAAAGCGAGAAAATAAAAATATTTTTTTATCCCCACTAAAGGACGAACCGTCGCGTTTTGCAGTGAGATTCTGTGCTGCTTCACCTGCGTTATACATGTTTATATGCATTGCATGCATTTAGTAAAATTTTTGAAAAAAATATTTTAAATTAAATATTATTACATTTTAATTATAATAAACTCATGCATAATAAACAGTATGGTTTTACTAAGGGTCGCTCTACTACCTATGCTGGTATAGATCTCTTAAAGAGTATTTATGAGGCATTGGAAGGATCGCAGGATGCTCTTGGCATGTTTTGTGATTTGTCCATGGCATATGATTGCGTGCAGCACTCAACATTGGTTATGAAGCTACACCATTAAAGCATAAGAGGACGTGCACTCGATCTTCCGACTTCTTATTTAACTAATAGGATTCAGAGGGTTGATGTGCATGGTAGGATATCTCCTGGACCATTAATCAGTATGGGGTCCCACAGGGGTGTATTCTTGGTCCTTTTCTCTTTTTAATATATATAAATGTCCTACCATATGTAGTTGAAAAGCCCCATGAGATAGTATTGTTTTCGGACGATGCATCGTTAACTTTTAAAATGAAAAGAAGACAAAAAGCATATGACGATGTAAACAATGCTCTCTCAGAAGTAGTACATTGGTTTAGTGCTAATAATTTACTTTTGAATAGTAAAAAAAACTAAATGTGTTATATTCCGAACACCCAATACGAAAACTGTGAAAGCCGATGTACTCTTGAATGGTGAAGCTGTGTGTATTTCTCAGTATGACCATTGACTCTAAATTACAGTGGGGACCTTATATTAATGGATTGGCAAATAGACTTAGCTCAGCAACCTTCGCGGTTAAAAAATCAGAATATTAACAGACGTGGAAACGGCTCGCCTCGTTTATTTTAGCCACTTTCATAGTATTATGTCCTACGACATTTTACTTTGGGGTAATGCAACCGGTATTAAATCAATTTTTGTCTTGCAGAAGCGAGCTATTCGTGCAATCTATAAATTAGGCCCTAAAGATTCTTTAAGGGAAAAATTTAAAGAATTATTAATATAATGACCATTGCATCGCATTGCGATGCGATTCAGAAATGTATTGACATTTCTGAATATATTATGTATGTTAAGAAAAATATTAATGAGTTTAGCAAAATCGGCAATATACATAATATTAAAACTAGAAATAAGCTTAATCTCAGTGCTCCTATAACTCGATTGCACCGAGTTCGTAATTCTTTCATGGGACAGGGTGTACGCTTTTACAATAGGATCCCAGAAAACGTCCGAGAATTTTCTGTTTCACAGTTTAAAAAAGTTGTAAAAAGAATTTGTGTGTTAAACGTTATTACTAAATTAACGACTTTATCAATTTTAGCACGCCTTGGGAATAAAATGCTCGCTCCAGGCTATTTCAAATGTATCATTGTCAATAATAATAACATGATGTAAAGTTTTGGTTAAAAAAAGAGTCATGTCCCGCTGAGATTCTTTTGCCGGTTCTTCTCAGATCTGAGGCAGTAACTTTAGTAAACTGGTGGTAAATTTTTTTACGTTCAAAAAACGAACCTTTTAACTTCTTATTTTGAATAAAAATATTTGAATTTGAATTTTATATCATAATGACTGTTTTTGATGTGTATTAAATAAATTTTCTTTTATAAATAAGTTTCGAACGTCAATCTCGAATTCGTGTAGAATACTTCTAAGTGAGGAATAGAATGTATTTATGGTAAGTGGGCAATGGAGTATCTTTATACTTAACACTAGGTTCCCAGGTTCCCTCTGCCTACCCTATACCCTGTTATTTTTAACTTCACGTTGTATACTGTGTATGAAAAACGTATAATATAAAATAATTTTTAATTTTGATTAATTTATATGCGTCATAAACGCTTTATACATTTTGTACACTAAATCCACATAATTGTCGGCTAATTTATCAATTCTTGCAAAGCGGAAACGACTGCAATGAATGTGTTTAGCATAATATTCGTATTATGTAGCGTTATAATGCTGGGATTCCGGTAAGGTTTTTTTTAAATACTTAACCCATAAAGCAAGATAATTTTAAAGAAAATGTTTTAATAAATATTTGTTATTTAAAATACTAAACGACGTCTGAAAGTAAACGAGGGTTGTGGGTTCGAGTCCTGTTTGGGGAAAAAATATATTTTTTCATTTTCTGGTTTTGCTGCACAACCGCATTCTTAAGTTTCGGAACTTAAAAAGCAATGTCCCCTATTGGTTCTATTATAACCCTAAAGTTTTAAATTAAGACGATAATTAGGAACCCGCGTATATTGACTTTTAAGCAGAGAGTTCAGAGAGCCCACCATCCAAAAACGTTTAAAAGTCAATATACGCGATTAATTCGTTTAAAAGTGTTTCATTTAAAATGTGTAACAATCGCGAAAATCAAAGATACTATTATTGTTTGTAATCAATTTGACCGGTCAAATAAAAAAAAAAAAAAAAAAAAAAAAACGTACGTACGTAATGAACTTCAAATAAAATTTTCTATTGATTTTTTTCCATTTCACACACATCTTCATTTCTATTTTTCGGAGTAACTAATTTAATTTTGAGGTATTTGTCTTAAGAGAAGGACAGCAAACTTCCGCAATGTGTGTGTGTCCTAGTTCTTACCATTTGATGTACGGAACCCTAAATCCGCACATATTTAGCAAAAATATAAACATTTTTAATTGTCGCACTACCGATTATTTTACTTCACGTTGAATCCCTCACATGGCATGTTTTGTAGGGGGAACCTGGGAACCCTTAAACACTTCCGTTGCCTACTTTACGCCGAATTATCTTTTTCTAGTAAATTTCTTTACGTTATATGTTTTATTCTTTTAAATGAAAGGATACCTATCTTTTTTACTTTAAGGTAAAAAATCAACTTGTTCTAAGTACGCTCGTAAAAGTTTTTTCACGACGTCTTTCAAAAGGATTTATTTATTCCATAAATTAATAAGTGTCTACATTACAGTACTGGCTGGCCGCCAGGCAAAAAATTCTTTACACAGTATTGTTATTTCAGCGCCTACTTACATTGTTTGTAGAAGAATTTTATCGTGATGTGACATAACATATTTTTTTTTAGCTTTCCGCTTTAGACTATTGGCATTCTACATATAGCAGGGTAAACAGGAGGAACCTGGTCACTTAGTGTTAAAACACTCCGTTCCAATCAAGATTCTCCCGCTGCACACTTTCCGCCGAATTCTGAAGAAATTGAGTGTTGTGAGGCGGAAATCAGTTTTCTTCGATACCAGAACAAAGAGTATATTATATATTTCACTCCTTGAACGGGAATCGAACCCACAAACTTCCGCATAAGCATGCGACTGTAAACGTGACGATCGATGATCACGATAAAAAAAAACATTGTATCAAATAAGTATTCGTGAAGTTAAACTGGATAAACTAATTGATGGATTGAGATTGGATTCCTACGGTTAATAAAGAAGATTCTTTACAAAAAGCTGGTATTTTAAAGGAACATTTTAATTAAAACGATAATTGTGTTACTAATGCCACGTTCTCAACTATAGTTGTAATAGGGTGCGGCAACGGAAGTCCGCTTTGTTCCTTAATTTCGTTTAGAACCATTAAGATAAGTACAGATTAAAAATGTGTAAAACGTTTTTATAATTGTTTGTTTATTTTTAAATCCTAATAACCTAGTTTTGCGACACTTACGTTCCCCAAATTCCGAATACTAGTGAGCTATTGTGTGTTGAATTGCGGAAGTCAACGCCGCGTTTTGCCTTATTTCCAGATTGAGTACATCAAAATATTCAATATTTCATTTCCTCAAGTGATGATCGAATCCAAGACCTGTCGCTTTTACAGTCACATGTGCGTGCCGCTGCGCTACAACAGGTCTCAAAAAATATAATAATAATGTTCTTTGACCCACCATTCAAATCACCTTGATATCATTTAATATAAAAGGCGTTAACTTTCCCAATAACACACAAATTTGTAAGCAACAACTACTAACTATTTTGTAATTACCCAATACGTCCTTGTGCAGGTATCGGAAGTTTTATGTACCTAAGGATTTCTATTGATTAATTGATCTTCACTCAATATAATATGTACGATGATACGAGTAGGTATATCTATATATAAATATTTTTATTTCTTCTCTCTGGTCACAAGACAAAGCGCAGCGTTGAGTTTCAAAGTAGGGGAACGATACGGAGTGTCTTAACACTAGATTCTATATAGTGTGAAGATGAAAAAAAAATGTATTCTTTAACAAAAACTTTAATATAGCGAAATATTGTTAAAATCAATAATAAGTATTTATCTTAAACAATGTTTATATAAAAATATATACTTTTGCATGTATATTAACTCTATAAAACAAAATTTGAAATTATCAAAAAACTCGACTACAAAAAGTACTTCTTTATTTTGGAAAAGTTTAGTTCGTACAATGCTAATCTGATTTTCATAAAATATTTTCTTGCTACTCTTACCTACGAGTCACTTTTGACAGGTTTTTAGACAGGTCAAACTTCACAGTCCTATGTTAGCGTCGAGGCTTAAAGAAATTGTGACTGATTTAATTTCAAGCAAAAGTATGAATTGTGTAACCAGAAACTCTGTATATGTTGCATTGGCAATTGTGTCATATATATACATACATATATTGAGTTCTCGCAAACACAAATTGCTTTAACATAGTTACATAAAACAGGTATTTCGCAAAAAAATAACACTGGTCGTTACAAAGTTAATTAATAAATATTATCGTTGCCTTATTATTTTCATGTTTAACGTTGCCATACAGCGTGTAATATTTTTTTTTGAATAATTAAAGCAAAGAAAACATTTCCTTTTGGCTACGCCCATTAGGGGTGGTTAACAACTATAAACCCAAGGTTGAGCAGAGGCTAGTGGGCCACGGCCGCTGGTGGCGGAAATTTGCCGAGGCACAATTTTGGGGTAAATAATTTCAATCTTCATTTGATTGGTTATTATTATATTTATTTTTACTAAAAGCTTATCTGTATTTTTCATTCAATTAACGAGACTCCGTATTGAATCGAAGAATTCTAAAACGCACTTTGTTTTGATGTTAGAGGTTTTTTTTTACATT
>DWMZ01002227.1:0-14490 GCA_018249855.1 Eueides tales michaeli | reverse complement strand
ACCCAGTAACAACAGTTTCGGGCAGAATATTATTATAAGCCTCTTTTATATCTATAAAACAAGCCACGGTTTGTACATTTTTTGTAAATCCAATTTGAATTTTCGTTATAAGACGAGTTAAATTATCCAAACAAGACTGACCTTTTCTAAAGCCTGTAGTATGTAGCGAAAAAATATTATTACTTTCCAAAAACCATTCTAACCTCGCCTTAATCATATTATGAAAAGTTTTACAAACACATGACATTAAAGATATAGGTCTTAATTTATCTTCCCCTGGCTTAGGAATAGCAATAACCTCCACAACTCTCCACTGATATGGAATATAACCCGATTTGAGTACAGAGTTAAATAAATCTAATAAAAACAGTTTTGCATTATCAGGTAGATTAAATAACATCAAATAAGATATTCCATCCCGACCGGGTGCACTATTTTTCCTTTTCAAAGCATTGTCCAATTCACAAAAAGTAAATTCTTGCTGTAAAATTATTCTAGTTCGAGTAATAAACTCGTTGAGAGGCGTAAAGGAGGTTTTGGTAAAGTTTGTGAGTAAAGTTTTTATATTGATGTCTTTGACGGTTCCACTACAATGGAGTGAGCGAGAAATTATTTGAATAAACATCCGTTTTAGTTGAAATTTGGTTAATTATTTTGTAAATAAAAATAAAAAAAATAATAAGAGGAGTGTTGTAAGTTCTGATCTGTCTGTCTGTGTGTCTGTATGTAGTACCTAAACTCCTGAATGAATGGAAGACGTACGATTTATTATTATTATTTTTTGTGTTTCTTTTCAGCTTTACGCTGTATCCCGTACATGGCAAGGTAGGTAGAGGGACATTGGGAACCTAGTGTCAAGTCACTCCGTTCCACTTCCGCTCCCCACTTCCGCTCCCCACTCAAATTTCCGATTTATATGCGGAGTATTTTAGTCAAAAGCGGTTCTTTGCGGTGGTTATTAGATGTTTCATGAAATTGTATTAGCAGTTTAAGAGCTACAAGCACTTTATCGTTTTTTTTTATTGGCACTGCATATAAAATATGGCCTATTGCAGCACATGCGTGCGCCAGTAAACGCGACAGGTTTTGGGTTCAATCCCTACTTTAAAAAAAAATATATTTAATATTCATTTCGTCTCTCTTGTATTCAGTCAAAACGCGGCGTTGAATTTCACCAATAAGCACACAATACCGAAAATTGTGAGAACAGATCTATATATCTATATATCTTTATAAGAACGGAGTGTTTTAGCCCTGGATGGTTCACAAAGTCCTACTGTCTGCCTTTACGGCATACAGCAGAAAGTTGAAAAATATATATTTATGATGATGATATTGTCAATCTATGGTTGCCTACGGTGATGAATGCCTGTGGGTTTTATTTACTTAATAGCGATTTCTTAGGTCTTATTAGACAAAAACGCTTTACGCTTCCCTTCGCAGCGCTTCCCTTGGGAGCTTTGTGTTTTTTCTATAAATACCACTCCGTTTAGATGTAATCGCTTCGATTAAACTTGTTGTTAAAATGTGTAGCGCAGCGTTGAGTTCCGCACACGTTTTGTAATACGTGTTAATTGGCGGAGCTTAACTACAGTCTCGGTCTAGAATAATAGAGTAAATTAAAAATTAAAACTTTATTAAATTGAATAAATAGAATATTACATTTCGATTCACTTTTAAGCTCAGGTTCTAAATATCAAGGTATTTCTAAGCAAATTACGAATTTATATATTCTGAAAACATTTACTATGAATCTCAGCGTTTTAGTTATTCATAATGTACATATTTTGAAGGAGGTCGGCCAGTTTCTGAAGCATTTCTCGAAATATTTTACTTTTGAATAAGTTATAAGTAAAAATCTATCACTCTTGGTTCAGGTTTAAGGAGATAAAACCTAAAAAGTAACTTTTATTGTAGCTAGCCTATATAACTCTTGTTAACCTATATAACTCTTATGTACATTACATTAATTGTACATTAAAGCGATTATCTTGACGTAAAATATAGCTTTCAGCTTCAAGGGAACCTAGTGCCAAGGCACTCGTGGAGGATTTGATACACTGCGTGTTCATTGGAACCCAGCGCCGCGTTTTGACTTGTTTCCAGAGCAAAGAAATCAAAACATTTAATTTGAAAATATTAAATAAATCGTTTCCTCTTATGTGCATTAAACCAAACAAATCTTACTTACTGTTAATCTTTTCTATATTAGCGTAGGTTACAATCCATCTTTAAATACCAAGTGCCATATACATTAGGTAACATAAAGGCAAATGATAAATAAGTCGTATCGCCGACATGCGTAGTGCGAAGATCTCTAAAATATTCATATACATATCTTTGTGAACATTCGATGTTTTCTCTTTTAGGTGTATTAGAATGCTCAATAAAGTATTGCCGAGTCGTAAGAAACCTACTATGTACCTATATAATAAGAATTTTTGATATCAAATTATTAGGCTATTTTTGAAGCAGAGTGAATCTAGTGGCGGCAAGAAATAAAAAAAATATTACTTTTAAGTTGACCTATCGTGGCGCAGCGGCACAACCGTGAGACTGTAACCGACAGGTTGTGGGTTCGACCCCCATTTGAGAAAATGAAATATTTAATATTTTCAATTTAATTACGCACGGCGTTGACTTCCGCTACTCAACACGCAGTGCCTCTAATTCGGTGGAAAGTGGGAAAGGGCAGTGGAATTGAGAGGTTTAACACTAGGTTCCCAAGTTCCCTCTGCCTATGCCGCCATGTGCAGTATAGAGCGTGAAGCTAAAAAAAAGTTGATCATGAAACTATTGTTTTGTATGTATATACGGAATCACTACTATATCAAATGACACTCTGTTCTTTATACAGCAGAGTGATGATAGGGAACCTATAATTAAAACATTTCATTCCCACGTTCCGCCAAGTTATGGGTTGTATGACCGTAGTTGAACCCCACAGGTTGTCTTCCACCGGGAAATTAAAAAGTGTTCATTAAAAATTGAATCTACATCCAGCTAGGCCTTCTAAAGTTAAATAAGTAACCACTTCCATTTCAAATTCCAAAACAGTTAAAATTAACCTAATTTTATTGCAATCCAAAAATAATACGAATACAAGACAGTTGCTAAATTCCTCGAGCCTTTATCGGTAAAAAGTTTTCATAAAGCTTAGGCACTTTCCCTCAGACTCCAGGCCAAATCTTAATTAAACTTAGATATCCGATCCAAAGGAAATCGTTCATTTAGCTCTCTAAAGTTAAAATCTTTTCAGGGAACTCAATAACTTTTTAAAAAAATTTCTTTTTTTGTTCTTACATATATTTTTTTTATTATTTATTCTGTAGAAGAATCAAAAAGGTAATGCTATTTTTTGACTCTTCTACAATTTAAAATTTAATAGGTTAGTCGAATACTAGATTTTTGACATATCGCCATGAATTGGTATGCTATAAGTAAAAGTTTAAAAAACTTAAAAAAGCTTTTGTATAAAAGTTTACTTAAAAGTATTTCTAATTCAATAATAAATAATGTAAAAGATCAGGGGGTGGTTTTTAAGTTCACTTTTTTAAATATTTCTTGATTGATAAAAAAAAACATTTTTTTGTAATCTTTCGTTGATAAAAGTAAGTCAGCCTATGTAAAGTTAGAAATTAAGCCAATGTTTGAAAGCCAATCAATCTTTCGGTTATATTCTTACACAGATACAATGTCTCTAGGTTTATTTCCTCTTTAGGAAATCAAGGAGTTAACAAATTCATTTCTTTACTCTAACAAAAAAGAAAGCAAGGCTTAAAAGGAAATGTTTACAATATTTTGCCAATGCATTCAACCAACCACCTCCTTTCGATCGATTCCGATTTCATGTTATCAATTTATTTTAGCTTCACATTCATTTCACTTCAGTTACACGAGCCTGAACTTCAGAATCACTTCTGTACCCCATTTTCACTTTCGTTGAATTCTTAGGGAAATGCGTAATGAATAATGAAACATAACGCTGTGCTTTACCTATTAACCAGACGAAGGAAATAAAAATTAAATATATTATTTCCTCGAGTGGGAATCGATCCAAGACCTGTTTCGTTTACATCGATCGCTCGTGCCACTACGACACGTCAGGCCTCATTTTTATATTTACTTCCGTTCAACAGTAGTTAGTGCAAGCGTATAAAGTATAAATCTCTCAAAAATAAGGCTATACTGCAACTACCGCTGTATACGGTTATTGTAAATCATCGTGCCGCGGGGAGCCAGCTGTAATGGTATTCATTATGTTCGTACACGTGCCAACTTGTGTAATATGTGTGTTAAAATGAAAATTTTGTAATTCAAAATATTTTATAGTTGTGTTATCTTTAAGGAGGTCCATCGTTCGATTTAGGGTTAAGACAGATATATTTTTTGAAAATATTAATTTAAACCGAATTATGCATAAGAGATTCGCAAAATACTTTTGTTTGCTTTGTTATTTTTTTATTTGGCATATTAATAATTGACTGCTTACAAATAATCTCCTTAAAATAAAGAAGTAAGCATACTTGAAACCGTAGGGGTGATCGATGTAATCATATTGAATTCGAGAAATTGGCTGTATTTTGTCTTTACTGTTTGAAATCCCTTTCTATATCAATCCCGTATATAAAAGGGTAAAGTGTTAAGACACTTCCGGTTCCAACTTTCCGCCAAATATCTAAGGCATCGCGCGTTAAAAAATAATAAACCAATTTAAATTAATTTCTTAGATAAATTTCATTTAACAAATGCAGTCAAGACCGAAAACTCACTAAAAGTTCATTAAATTTACAAAGCCCCTACGGTTTCAAGTATGTAGTATACACTCGTACAGAGAGAACCTCGGTACAGAGCTTCTAAGAGCTTTATTTACTTGTTTAAAATAAACTATGAGACTTTTGTTGATAAATGAGGCCATCGTGGCTTAGTGGTATAGCGTCATACTGTAAAGGATACGGTAGTGGGTTCGATATACTCGTATGTACATAATACACATACACACACACATGAAATTAAAATGGTTACCGAAGTACTTATATCTCTGAAATTGCTAGTCCGATTTTCATAATACATAAGTAAGAACCAACGCAATGAATAAGGCTTACGATTAAAGAAACTCATACCAAAATTAGTTTATTAATTCATGAACTACGGTGCCACAGACGGTCATACAAGCAGACACAGGTAAAGCTTATAAAAGTTCTTTTTTTTGAATTTGGGCTAATTAATAATTAAAACTGTTCACATATTCTGTGCAGTGACATAAGCCTGTGACTGTGACCGACAGGTTGTGGATTCGATCCCCACTGGAGGAAATGAAATATTAAATATTTTCAACTTAAATATTTGATATTTTCATTTCTTCGTTCTGGTAACAAGGCAAAACGTGGCGTAGAGTTCCACCACTCAACACGCGATGCCTCAAAATTGGCGTCAAGTGGGGAACTGAGGTGGAAGTGGTTTCTAAACGCTTTGCATATAAAATCTCTATAAACACATTTATAGTTCTTGTTTTTTATGTTAAGCCCGCATTAGCTATCATTGTCAATAAAAAACATAAAAATCTTTATAAACTAAAAATAATCAAATTTCTATTAATAAAATCAGGATTTACCAACAATTAATAAATGAAAAGGTAAACATAATCTCCAAAATGTGACAGTGATCTATCTAAAATAATAAAACAGATAAAACGTGTCTGTACATTGAACATAGTTGTGAAAAAACATTGTACGTAAAATAATTAGTAGAACACAAATGTACAATTTTTTGAATTTTCGTTTGTCTATTTGTCTGTATGTCTATTTGTGCGGGAACATATCTTAAACAACTGGATCGATTTGAATTATTTTTTTTATAGTATACACATAAATATATAGTGCGAAATTTCCAAAAAAAAAAAACAATTTCTACTTAAAAATATTCATACATAAAACAATTAAATAACAAACACCAAAACAAAACAAAGACTCACTCTATCTTTTATCCGGTTAAGTTTGTAAGAGACAAGTTTACACGCATTCATTCAAATATTTTCCGAGCCATTAATCAGAAATTGCCCAAAGCCCGAGGACGGGGGTTGTGTAAAGGTAATTTTCACGCTCACAATTTATGTCTGGTGAAGTCCCGCGGGTTCGTTGATTGTTATTTAAAACGACAAGACACATTTCGAATACAATATAACTTAAATGTTTCAACGCCATGTGCTTTTATGGGTTTTCTAATAAACTTTGCTGGTTTACCTTGTACTGTATACTACCTTAGAGAAATAATGCTTACAGTAGAAAATACTTGGCATCTCGTGGATTTTATTATGACCTGCAGGGCCCACCGATTTGCAGGACGAGTAGCATAGAACTTGCAACCAAAGTGTATATTTAAAATGCACATTAATGCCTGCCATCGAAGTCCTAACTTCTTTTTTATTTTAATAAAATATTATTTTTAAAAAATTTTTTGTGTTTCTAACGCAGGTTTTGTTTTGGCCGTCAATACCTCGAGAAAATACAATTAGTGAACGTAATAAATCTAAATATTGACTTTGCTATGGTAACGAAAAGCAAGAGGACGTCCTGGTGCAAGTGGCACGAGAGTAAACGTGACACTCGTGGGTTCGACTCCCACTTCATATTTAATATTATTGATGCTCCACCTTAATCTCAAATAAAGACGTCGATAAACAAAATAAAACCAAGGCTATAAATAGTATAACGCTGATTATATCACGTAGAACGTAACGTGCCGTTAAAACCAATAATTGCATCATGTCCGAAATTTCACTGCAACTTGCTCAGTTAAATCTAATACATCCTAGCTTTGAAAGTGTGTCACGTTGGTGTACGAAAGTAAATTCATTTAGAATGCACCATACGTGGGAAAGAGTATTTTTATTGAAATTGACTTTTTCAAGTACTTTCGATTCGGTGAATGAAAATAAAGGTACCACTGGCAAGGCAAAGGTTGAGAAGATCCGACAAGAAGAGAATCTCATGGCTCTTTTTGAAGGATAAATATTGAATTTTATTATGCAATATAATATCCATCAACATACGACGCATTTGGAACGACGTGGTGGTTGAACGAAGTGGAAAAAAAATAAAGGAAAGGATCTGGCAGTAAGTCTAGACATAGGAAACGATTGTCTGTGGCAAAATTTCCTTCTTAAAGGACTGAGACCACCACCTTAGTCGCCGGTCAGCCGGTTTTTGCTTCGATTATACGACCGTAAACGCTGGCGACCACGAAGACTGCGTGCTATCTCCTACGTTGTTCTTCTACATATCAGTTACATATTTAAAGTTTCTTTTACATATTTAAGATTTCTAGGTTCCATTGCTCTACAGATGATAGCACAGTGGATGTTTTACACGATAGCCTCCCCTGCTCGGGAAAACGTCCACCAGTGTCAAAATTTACTTGTGTTTTCTATCGAGATATCACTTCAACAGAAATCTAGTTCAAATCATCAGAAGACACATATTTGCGCATTGCCTACCGAAAAAACCTCATTTGTTGTATCACCAGGTTTTTGAACACTCTTCTTAAAGCCGTGCTTATTATCAGCAAAATTGGAATGGCAGAAAAACCTTAAGGAAAGTCTTGTCGAAAAGGTACTATTATTAAGATATCGACCGTCTGACTGTGTTTGAAGTTGTTCAAGTGTTCAAAAAATTTGAATAGACTAGCTGTAGCTAACTAAATTACTTATTTAATTTATTATAGCTTGATTTTATTTCTTAGAAAATCATCAAAAACTTGGGATTTTTTGGTTTTATTTAGATAAACCTTGTTTATATAAGAATATCTTTCTTAAAGAAAGGAACAAGGATGAGTTAGAAAATCTACACTTTAATATGCTTGAGTAACGTTAAAAAGTTAAGTAAGTTGCAATAAGTCTTTTACTAGACTTCAAGAAAAAAAAATGATCTGATGTATATAAAACAAAATAGTCAAACATTCGAGAAGTAACGTATTGAGTAGAGTAGGGTATAGTATTAAAAATAAGGATGGAAATATGGTGTAATTTTACTTTAATAAATTATAAATAATAAATATATAATTTATTTAAGATACATACTGTTATATTATATAACGCAAAAAATAAAATAGTCTAACCAAATAGTCCCATAATCATCACATAAACATATAATCATATCATATCATAATATCATCATATCATTATACCATCATATCATTATATCATCATCCCACCACTATATAATAATATCAATTGATCACATGAATATAAATGCGTAGAAATAGAGAAATAACCAAAAAAAAAATGATAGTAGACTACAAATGTTTACACTCTACATACTTCTTAAACATAGCTAACTACAGAACGTCCAAAATTTATCGTTTTGTAAAGGAAAACATCTTTTTACTGCAACTCGTTATAAATAACTGCAAGAACGTTCCGCGGCGTGCATATGTTACATTACTGGGAGTTATCTTAACCATTCTACTGGATTTTTTGAAATAGTTACATAGTTACTATTATATTATTTTTTGCTTTTTTTAGTTTTACGCTGTATTCCGTACATGGCAAGATAAGCAGAGGGAACTTGGGAACCTGGTGATAAGATATGCCCTCTCCATTTAGACACTTCCATTCCCCTTCTTTCTGTTTAAACTGTGGTGGAACGACGCTCATTATATACTTACTAGAGCGAAGAAAAGTAAAATATTGTATATTTCATTTCCTCGAATGGGCATTGAACCCATAACCTGTCGTACTCTCGCGTGCTTGTGCTCGTGCGCCACTATAGCCACAGCCAGCCCGTTTGTTATTTCTATTCTATGACTTTTGGTTTCGTGCTATATCCACATATACCAGTACGAATATAAGGATTTTAGTGTTAGGGCACTCCGTTCCTGATTTGCCGTCTAATATTCGAGCGTTAAGTGGCAGAACTCAACACCGCGCTTTGTTTTGTTGCAAAAGCGAGAATATTAAAATTATTCCTTCGTCTGTGTGGAAATCGAATCTACAACCATCTCGTTAACAATCAAGCGTTATGAAGATACACTTTTTAACTATAGACAGAAAATGCATGCTTGGAAACGGATGTATTTTATTACATTGTAAAGATTTGCGAAATATAAAAAATCCTAATATTTTAATCTAACTTTGAACGTGTAACCTCTATTATAAAGTAACTACACGACCATAATACATAGTAAATAGTGAAAGCACTAAACACAGTCACAAAGCTGTTATTTTGTGCTTAAATCGACAAAATTGGTTGAAATGAGACGTTTATACTTCGATTGGTAATCCTTTTCAAATTAACAGTAACATTGAAAAGAGGTTGTATGTGAAGTTTTTGGGTACTTAGAGGGAAGCTAAAGATTTTCCGTATTTAGCAGAATATTCAAGGAGAACCAAGACATTTTATTCCCCACTTGCTGTCCATTTTGATTTGAAAAATGTGATTCACACTATGGTGCAACTCAATGCATAGCTTGGTATTGGTCCTCTCTGGTAACCATGACAAGTGAAAATAACTTTATAAATATTTTCGCTCTGGTAATAAGGCAAAGCGCGGCGTTGAGTTCCGCCACTGTGCCATGCACATATCGCCTCTAATTCAGTGAAAATAAGGGAATGGAACGGACTTTTTTACACCAGATTCCTAAGTTCCCTCAGCCTACTTTGTCATATGCGGGATACAGAGTGAAGCTGAAATAAAAAAATAATGTGGACCCAGCAAATTAAACTCATTTATAAAATAATGTACGCCACTGTTTCCTCAAATATTAATCAGTTTTTTCGTTTCACGCTGTATCCGCCACATAGAATGATGGGCTAAGGGAGGAATCTAGTGTCCTTGAAACTCCGTTCTTCACGCACTGACCAATTTTTAAAACATTGTGTTCAAAGATGGAAATTAAATCCGCGCTATTCTTGTTACAAAACCAATGAAATAAAAATAGTTTAATGTTACGATTGAAAACCCTCAAGTTAACAGTTAAACGAAAATAAAATACCCCTTTAGACTAAACCGCCTTCCCAATTAACTATTGGAAATGTCGATGTTAGGTTAGGGTTACCTCCATTTGCAAAAGAGGGTACATAAAAAGGGATGCGCAACGGAAATAGAACCCTTGTTCATATAATTTTGGGATAACCCTATAGGATTAAATATCCTGGGTATTTCTTAGTTTCGCGTTTAATATGTAAATAAGTACAAAAGGTATGTTAATTCAATTATTTCTTCATGTTAATGGTAATAGGCTATCTGTTGGATAAATTTACTCCTGTACGTAGTTTAATAGTTTCTGACGAAAGTGTCTTAATAGGAACAAGTGCTTTAACACTAGGTTCCCAGGTTCCCTTTGCCTTACCAATTAAAGCTAGATTACAGAGTGAAGCTAAAAAAACCCTTCGTTTTCCTTCCTCTATTTACCTGAATTCAAGATATTGCAAGTTATGCGGTGCGACTTAACGCAATGTCCATTGTAGCGGTAAAACCAAAAAAAATATTCCCAAATAACGCAATTACAGTAACATAAAGCACTCTAAATAAAAAACAATAATATTAAATGTTAAATAAATAAAAAATCGCGTTCTGAAATATTACTTACGTATCGTTTTCCGATTTTCATTAAACAAAGTAAACTACCGCGATGAACAAGGATTTCGACTAAACAACCCATACTCAAATTCGTTCCCTGCCGTGACGTGAGGCCTGTCGTGGTACAGCGGCACAGGCATGTGACTATAATCGATAGGTTTTGGGTTCGATCCCCACTAGAGGAAATGAAAAATTTTATATTTTCAAATGAAAAAATATATATTTTACAACGTTTGTAACAAGGCAAAGCGCGACGTTGAGTTCCTCCACTCAACACGCAACGCCTCAAATTCAGCGGAAAGTGACGAACGGAACATAGTGTATTAACATTAGGTTTCCAAGTTTTCTCTGCCTACCCTGCCATGTGTAGGATACAGTGTGAAGCTAAGCAAATCTGTTCACTTATTCTGGAGCTAATGTGACGCAGACAGATAAACAGGTCAAACTATAATAACTCTTTTTGTGTCAAAGGTTAAAAAAACAATTAATACACTATCATAATATAAATGCCTTGTTTGCATAAAATTAATACTTTTAATAGGTTTATTAAAGTAATATATTATTACAGTATTTTTATATGAATTTATTGCACAGTGTTATTAGCGAATGTGCTAGTGAGGCTGCGTTGTATGTATATTATGGATAATATTAGCAGTATGAGGGTTGTCAATTCGATTCTTGGTAGTAGTAATTTAGTACTGTTTTTTTTTTAATTTGATGTTAGACTATCAATCTTCTTCTGCCTATGTGAGTCTGCTTTCCGTTTCAACCTACACCAAACAACAGCCTTTAATAGCATTGCTTGGTATATAGAACTTAATTTTAAGAAAATTTACTAATTTTTAGATAAATTGTACATTTAGTTGTGGAACTAAACGCCGCGCATCGTCTACCAGAGCAGAAAAATAAAAATATTAGATAGAACTGTCTCTCAGATGACCTGAATCTGTAACCTACTCCAAGTTAACCTGACATTGGCCCCGATACTTGGTTACCCTACAACATACACAGGTGTGGCTGGCGGCGCACCAGGAGATGCTATCTTCTCTTATTTATTCCCACTGCGCTCGTCATAGTGCATATTACATAGTGTTTCCATTTTCATTATGATAACTAATTTCCTCAGAAACGCTTTCTGTACTATTATGTAAATTAAAATATGAATTATATATATAGTAAAAATATTAACCGCGATTTTGTTCGTGTGAGTGTTCTTTAAATAATTATCGTATATCCTGAAAGTACTAGTTGTCACTTTGTTTTTTTGCATCAAGCAGAGTAGACAGAGGGAACCTGGAACCTAGTGTTGAAATAATTCGTTTCCATTAAGTTCCCCACGTTCTGTCAACTTCATGAGATTTTGAATGTTAAGTGTTGGAATTCAACGCCGCGTTTTACTTCCTTACCAGAGTGAGATAATGAAATGTTTAAATATTTAAATTCCTCGAATCGGACTCAAACCCACAACCTGTCGCATTTGCAGTCGTACATTTGTAGCCCTCTGCCCGGGGACACTTCAAAAATACCTACATTGCTATAGACATTTCCTCATTGAAATACCAAAACGAAAAGTTGCAAGCATGAACTAATAAATCAATTTGTGAACGTTGAACAGTCACGGAACTTTATACGCTTCTACTTTTTTGTTTTAGATTTTTTTTTTCCTTTTGCTAATGAAATGTCTCTATTTATAAACTCCTATAAAACTTGTATATGTAAAATCGATAGCTTTTTATGTGTTTTGATACAGATTTCATTAACAGTACATACAGTACAAGTACCGTAGATGTAGTTCTACAGTACCTGTACTATAGACTGTTAACGAAACGGTAGGTTCATTTCGTAATTGGGGCTATGAATTGTTTTTGGCGGACTTTGGAAATCATCACTCTATACTCAATATCTTGAGAATTTGGAGACATATGGAAATCAGAGTGTCCAATAATGTAAAAAAAATGAATTTTGTGGAGATGCGACCTCTCCATAAGATATGCGGAGTAAGTTTAGTTGATCACATAGTTAATAAAGATACGGATTGGTAGGTACTAGCGTGAATGTCACGGTAAGAATGAAGAAAAACGTACTTAGATGGTTTGGGCACGTTGAGCGAATGAGTTATGAAAGAATGGCAATAAACACAGTATTTATGATACTACAGGAAGGTCATGCATAAAGCATGAGGACCCCCCGGAGGGCCTGTATAAAGGTTGATGACCGTGGACGAGGCGAAAGAGGTAGCAGAAACCGTAGCGTTTGGTGCTCCGTTGTCTCTGCCTACCCCGCTAGGGTGTATCCGTAACTAAACCAAGAGTGAAAATGAGAAGCTAAGTAAGTAAGAGTGTCTTAACACTAGATTCCGCTTGGCTCTTGGATATATGCAGCGACGAATATATTTTTTATTTACATGCCACTATATTTTATATGTAGTTCTTGAAGTTAAAAACTCCTATTTTTAGTTTCACGCTGATAGCAGAATATGCAGAGGGAAACTAAAAATCTACTGCTATGACATTCTATTTTTACTTCCGTTATCTACTTTCTAGATTATCGCGAGTTTAATGGTGGAGATCAACTTTGTTTTTCTTGTTCAAGTGGAATAAGGAAAAAAACACGTCGTTTTTACAATTGCACGTTGGCAAACCTCACGTCACGACTGTGCATTCATTTTTTTGTTAAAATAATAATTTTATATATATTATACTATCTAAAATAATGTTCCTCAAACTATATCTAAAATTATATATGCATATTTTCTTAGGTTAAACTAAAACAAACTAAAACTCTCTTTGATATTCGCTTTAACAAGTTAAGAATATAAATAAACGAACCACCCTATTTATAGTATGAAAACGTTTTATTCCATTAAAATTTTAAATTAAAGGTAACAAGGCGAAAGTTTACTAGTGTACTAGCTACACTTGAAGGAAGGCTGTTTGATTCCTGTTTGAGGAAAAAAATAATTAAAAAAAGAAGATGCATGCGTTGTGCCTATAAGGCAGAGATATTGCTTAATGAGTGTCGGTACATAATTGTGTACCGAAATGTCTATTACAACAAGTAAATTGGTTTTGACATGAAAAACCTTTTTTTGAGTGGGGAATTCGCATTTTTATTGTTTGCTTCAGGATAGTTGGAGGGAACCCAGCGTTAAGATACTCTATCTTATGTGGCAGGTTATATTCCCATTCGAGAAAATAAAATATTTAATTATTTGATTCTTCGCTCCAGTAACAAGGTAAAGCGTAGAGTTCGCCACTCAATACATAAAGCTGGGAGTGGAAATTTGGAAACAAAATGAAGTCTTCTGAAGAAAAAAGAGAGAAATCTAATCTTCTAAGAAGAGTGAAATCTCAAAACTAAGTTTCCAAGTTCCCTCTACCTACCTTGCCATGTTCAGGATACAAAAAAATGCGCGAAGCTACGAAAAAAATATAAAAAAAGAGTTTAATTGTATATTAGACAAGTATTTTCACTAGGTTCCCTTTGCCTATCCCGCTATATGCGGGATACAGCGTGAAGTAAAAAAAAAATTAAATTATGACACGCTTACAATTTTCCCTTTTAACATGATTTAGTTCAAGATTAACTTACTTTGTCCCTTGCATACGATTACGTTATCTCACACTTTCAGAGGCGGGTGAGTTATGGGGGTAGAGCGATGGGTTCAAACAAATGTTGTCACTTACTCATGGGATTCACAGTTTTTACTTCTATAACATAATGTGGTAATTTGTAGAGGTCAGTCTTGTTTATGCTGGTTATGAGTTCAGTTTTCAAATAAAGTATTTAATAATTTTATATATATATATATATATATATATATATATATATATATATATATATATATATATATATATATATATATATATATATATATATATATATATATATATATATATATATATATATATAT
>DWMZ01002226.1:0-14493 GCA_018249855.1 Eueides tales michaeli | reverse complement strand
AATCTATATGAGTTTCTTATCTATGCTCGACTGTAATATAAAGAAAATATTGGTCTATAGTATCTTCAGTTTAGGAGATTAGGCGGCTATGTTTTATGTTTCATTATTGTTTACTTTTGTTGTTGAACATTAATTACTGTACGTGGTTAATTGTGTTGGTGGTTTTGGATTCGATTCTCATTCGGGGTCACTCAGCTGTATCCCGCACATGGGTATACAGAGGGAACGTGGGAACCTAGTGTTGAGACACTCCATTCCGTTCTACACTTTCCGTCGAATTTGAGGCGTTGTGGCGTGGCGGAACTTAAATTTAAATTTTATTAAACTCTGTTTTAGACTTTGTCTTAAAATAAACATATGAAATATTTCATTTGAAAATATTAATTTGACTTCTTCGAGTGGGGATCAAACCTGCAACCTGTCGTTTACAAAAAACAAAGAACACCGCGATATAAAATCAAAAAGAAAGAAAAACAAGCCCAATAGTTCATTAGGATGAAAAGTCGGGACCTAATTTTTTTAACCAATTAGATCTTCACAAGGAGTCTTGTGAAATCTAAATACTTATAATCGAATTTAAATCACGCTATTTTTAAAATCATGCTATCTTTAAAAGATTTGAAATCACTTTTTTTTTAAAAGACTTGGGATCAAGTTATTTTTAAAGATTCATTAAAACTAAAAATGATGATTTATGATACACTTCCTAGCGTCTGCTGCACTTTCAATAATATGTTTCACACCTTAATACATTGACAACGGAGTGTCCTAACAAAAAGCTCTCTCTGCTTTTTTATTATTTAACAATATGATGATATTCACATGTATAATATACGACATAAAATACTTGGTTATATCTAATACTGAATACGGAAACATATTGATGTCTTAATAATAGGTTCCCGAGTTCCCAGGTTCCCTCTGAATGCAAAGGTAAAAAAAACAAATACTTAAAACTAAAATTAAAAAAAAAACACAACATAAAGATAATCTAAGATATAACCAAACAGTAGCATCTAGGCACTACCCAGGTGGGTACTTAGGGGAGACAGGGGGGCAAGGGAGGCAATTTAATTCTGTCCACGTTCTAATAATGACCGTCATAATTCGTTCAAAGTGTCCGGTCTGGGGACACTTCACCCCGATTCCTTTGCATTTTCAACCCCCCGTAATACCGTTTCACATCGCCTCTAGTTTTACACACTATTGTGCTTTAAATGTTTTTGTCTAAGGTTGACATTGTATAGGTTTTTTAGTTTTAATGTATGTATATGTAAGGCTTTTTTATATTTTCATTAATATATTAATAGATTTTGCGGTGTTGTGCTCCGCTTCTATATATGCTCAAAGATTTGGAAGTTGGGCGGTGTTTAAAAATTGTCTTAACACTTAGTCTCCTAATCTAAAAGTGACTAAGTTCTCAGTTTTTGTAGTGTTCGTATATTTGAAGAAATTTGGAGAATTTTAATACAAAAATAGGCCAACTAGAAGTGTGAGTGAAAACTATTATATAAAAGTATGAATAGGAATATATATATATGATATCATAAAAGTGATTGTTTGTTACATAAATGCGTATTTTATTCTTTTACTCTAAAAATGGCATGAATTTTCAATCAACGATATATTGACCTATATGATTTTTTATTACTTTTTTCAGCTTTTGACCCTAGCGTGAATACACTCCGTTCCATCCCCCACGTTTCGTCAAATTTGAGCTCAACTCTATATGTAATTTTAATTTTTTCTATTTATTTTCTATATATTCCTCGATCTGGTAACGAAGCAAACCACTCAACTTCCTAATAAGAACGGAGTGTTTTAACACTACCCTTCTATATCATCAAAAATAGAACCTGCACTATCCACATCACAAATTCACCATTCCACAGTGTGTATACATCCTTAGCGGTTCTACATGAGCTTTATCAACACGTGTAGCAGTATTAAGTTTGATTTATACCTCTTTATATCGTAAATGGATTAGGGAATATCCCCACGGTACACTCGTGTATGCGAGTTAATGTACGTTTTATGGCAATACGTAATTGCCGCCTTAGGCTGTGTTTAGTTTACTCAATAACAGTTGAAGATGCCTTTTTTTTTAGATATTGAATGCGTTTTTACCCTTAGATAAAAATATATATATTTTTTAGGATCAATTTGCACGTAGCGGGAATTGAACCCGCTCAAGTTTCTGGAAAATATATAGATTTTAAGCTTGATTTTGAAATTGGAATGGAATATTTTATATAGTACATAGTGATTAAAATAATAATAATTATAAATAATTTAAACGATGAAAAGGAATCGAACCTGCAACCAGGTTTATGAAAATCCTGAGTTCCTTATATTTAAATGACGTTTATATCTTGCTGGTGCTAACCTATAGTTTAGTATGTGGCCAAATAGAAATAGCTACTCATTGTGAATATACGTATTCGTTTACACCTGACGTAAAAATAGGGGTGTTATGAGCTTGTCTGTGTGTCTGTGTGTGCCAGTGGCTCTGTAGCTCCGGAATGTATGAACCGAGTTGACTTTGGTTTTATTTATCAAAAGCCTTATGTTTTATAAGAATCTTACTAGCTATATAAGAACTACAAACACTTTGCCTAGATGATACAGAGCTTTTTTTGGTTGGAGCTTTTTTAATTTTTTTTTGCTTGTTTTAATATAGATTTTAGTCTTGTTATAACGCAACTAATATTTGTTTTTACTTTTGTTTACAGGTACGTATCAACAAACCATTGTGAAATTTAGTAAGTTAAATAGAAAGAAAAAAAAACTAATATACAACTTTTTTTTCTGAGAGAAAATGAAGTCACTAATGTTATTTTATTACTATTTTAATGTCTAACATGACTAGGTCGTTGTGGCGCCGTGTCACACTGTCTGACAGAAACTCGAGTGGTTTTTTCAATTCATATTTTAACAGAACATAGTACGGCGTTGAGCGCCACAATTCATCACAAAATGTGTCGAAAATTGGGCTTTGCGCGTGGAACGAAGTGTCTTAACACTAGATTTCTACTTAACCTGCTGTATACGTTATACAGCGTTATAAAACTGAAGAAAAAAAAAGAAATGTACTCATAACTATCACATTTTACTTTACTTTACTCAGCTTCAAGTTGTATCCCGCACATGGTAGGGTAGACGGATGGAACTTGGGATCCTAGTGTTAAGACACTCCGTTCCGATCCTCACTTCCCGCTAATTTTGAGGCATTGCGTGCTGAGTGGTGGAAATCAACAGAGCAAAGAAATGGAAATATTAAATAGTTAAATTGAAAATATTAAATATTAAATATTTAAATTGAAAATATTAAATATTTAAATTGAAAATATTAAATATTTAAATTGAAAATATTAAATATTTAAATTGAAAATATTAAATTTCTTCGAGTGGGGATCAAACCCACAACCTGTCACGTTTGAAGACACATATTTGCGCCCATGCACGACAGACCGTCACATTCAAGTGACAATGTAAAAAAAACCAATTCACACGTTCTTCATTTACATTTAATATCAAACTGAATATTTTTTCCATTTAAATTACAGAACTCAATAAGCACCTCCCTAGCGTAGTGTTGTATCGTAATCGACTCCGTAGCGATATTTACGATTTTTAATTAAAGCTTTTCTATTCTAATATTAACGTTTTGCATTCGTCTAATGAACTCTGGACACGTTTGTGCATTCTTAATTCATTTCCTTTGGGTATTTATTAAAGTAACGCTTGTTTGTTTTTTTGGTTTTTCTTTTTAAATTGTCTTTGGTGGTTTAAATATAATTTGATCTACTTAAAACTAGTGATAGGGAGTTCAAATCAGAATTCGGGGTGTATTTGTGTAGATTTTGTGAGTGTTATATAAAAGGATATTGTGCAATAAAATGATTTTATATAACGTTCCATCTGCTTATACAGTTTAATACAGAACAGAAGTGATATTAACGTGAACCTATAGCAGAGTCGGCAGAGGGAACCCGGTGTTAAGAAACTTCGTTTCCTATTCTCCAATTTTCGAAATATTATGGGTTATATGGTGAAACTTAACGCCGTTCTTTGTTTGTTTTAAAAGAGTAAACAATAAAAAATTGCCCCAAAAGTAAATGTTTTCTTCTATATTTTCATTCTACTTCTATCTTTTAACTACTTAACATATAATCAAATCATATGGCTTTAATATTAAAATATAGAAAAAAAAAAACGTTTAAATCAATCGAAAAAAGCACAAACTTTTCAAAACCAACAAAAGTCGCAGACAGATATTAGCCAGATCAAATTAAATATAACACAAGCCTGTTAATACGACGCCATATTGACACTAGTGTTGTGCATTTATCGGCACGCGTCTGATATTTACGGTTTTTAATTAGAGCACAGCACTAATGGGTGTGTGTGATGCGGTCGTGGGCTTGTCGTGTATTTCGATGCCTAATATTGTTTCGTTTGTATGATTTTGTTTGTTTTTTGTTTATACCTAATATATATGAAACTACAATTGTCGCGAAAAAGCTCAAAATGTTTTTTGAGCTTAGGGAACGAAGTATCTTAATATAGCCTTTTACTAAGTTACCTCTGGGTAACTTACTACTCGAAAAACATTAAGATTTATAGTTTACAACAAAAAATAAAAATAACAATCATAAAAAAGAGATTAGAATATTTTACATATACTAAATAATAGCTTGTATAAACTAAATAATAGTTTATTGTACAAGAAAAAAAATATATATTTGACGGAAAATTATCATCCCACATAGAATACTACATACGAAATTTCTAACAAATAAAAAAAAAGGCTTATTAGTTTACATAAAACAAACTATACATAAAACAGAGAGCCCAAGGTCTGTTTTGGGCGAAGCGCCACAATACGACTGTAAACGCAATAGACTGTAGGTTTAATCCCACTTCGAGGATATGAAAAAAAAAAAATATTTTCACATCTTTGTTCTAGTAATAAGGTAAAGCGCGGCGTTGAGATCCGCCACTCAACACGCATTGTCTCAATTCCGGCGGAATATGCGGGAAACATGAACCTGAAAAAAAAGCAATAGAGATGCAAAAAAAATTCAAAGAAAACAAAAGAAACATTTTATTTTTCGAAAAACAATAAGGAAATTAGGAGAAACACCATCAAAGCTTGTAACTGTTTATTACAACGAAATTTGTACTAAATGCTTGTCCCAATTTGAGTGTAATCTAAAACGAAATAGCGTCCTTTAAATATCCATTGGCAGTCAATAACACGTACGCTTTGAAATTAAAAAGTTGGAAAAAAAGGTTCGTTTGCATAATGAAAATGTACTGAACACTCTCGACTTGTTTTGTAACGACTATGCTTGTTTTACTTCAATACTTTAAATCGTGTAAACGCCACAAGTTATGGGGTTCGATTCTCACTCGAGAAGCAGCATTTATTAATAACTGCCCGCGGCTTCGCCCGCTTGAATTATTCTATTTTATTTACTTATTACAATTACTTTCTTGTTCTGATGATATTATCACCTTAAGAACAATATCTATACATTAAAAACTAAAATTTCAGATAACTTAATAATATTTTGTTATAATTTTGTTGACCTTATTATTTTAAATTGTCGAAACGTTTTTTTAACCGATTCAAATAAAACAAACGCTAAATGTTAAGTGATGGTTGTCAAAATATAATACAGAAAAGCATTTAAATTTAAGTAGCCGTTTTCGAGATCATCTTGTACAAACGCACAGACAAACCGACAAAAAGTAATTCTATTTTGGGCAAATAATAAACATCTTTTATATATTTTTTTATTATATCTTCAATGAACATACATAGATGTAGTATAAGTGTAGATTTTCAATGTTCCCAGAATTTGACGGAGAGTGCTGAACAGAGTGCCATAACACTATGTTCCCAAGTTACCTCTGCCTACTCTGCCATGCGAGACATAGCGTGAAGTTGAAAAAATACAGTACTATTTTTGGCCAATAATAAACATCTTTTATATATTTTTTTATTATATCTTCAATGAACAGACATAGATATAGTTTAAGTGTAGATTTTCAATGTTCCCAGAATTTGACGGAGAGTGGTGAACAGAGTGCCATAACACCATGTTCCCAAGTTACCTCTGCCTACTCTGCCATGCGAGACATAGCGTGAAGTTGAAAAAATACAGTACAGAAAAAAACTCACGATTAACTTGGCAACGTCGAAATCAATTATGCAATTTTACTGCAAGCATCCAAATTTGTATTCCGCCACATGCCCCTGTATTTGGATTTCTTTTGATGAACCACCGTTAGCTGGTTGTTCTTTGCGTTCGTTACAGTAGTTTTTGCTTCATCAGTGAACCAACGTGACCACCATACTACTTGTTAGGTTACTTGCTGGGATACTTTTATTTTCTAATCAGATTGTGTTTAGCATATGCATTTTGTGGATTTATTTTTATTTAGTTTCATTGTTCTTCTTTTGGTTATATACGTTGTCTGTACAATAAGGATAAGTAGTAGCTTGTTGGGAATGGAGGTGTTTTAACAGGAGCGGAGTCTTAATGACAGCTCCCAAGTTTCCTCTGTCTATCCTGCTATATGCGGAAAACAGCGTGAAGTATTAATAATACTAATAGCTATACTAAGTTTTTTTTTTACTATTTTTAAAGTGTTATTCCACACTTAGGAAAGAAAAATACTAAATTTAAAAACTTATAAACATTTGGACGAAGCAGGATTTGAACCTGCGCCTTTTGACAACCGTTCAAGCGCTCTGACCACTAAGCCATCCGTCCTCACCAAGCTCTGTTGAAATTATTATACGCTTGTTACAACTTATTTATGGCTATACTATGGTTGTAAATTTAATTAATAGATAAGGGGTCTTTAAATTTGAAATTGTCATTACTTTAGTCTGGTATGGTACAGAGATGGCTTCCACAGCCTCACTGAGAATAAAGTGATGATATACTTGCGTAAAATTAAATGGAAAATTAAATATATAGCATTCTTTTTATAAATACTTTGTCAAGATTTGACAAAAGAAAATATTTTACTACAAATATTATATTTTTTTACAGAATATATATATAGAATTAGTTTTAAAAAATGATAAATGTGTGTGTTTCCGATTCGAGTTTAAATACAATATTGGCGGCCACAATCATCACTTGAAATAAAAAAATAATAACTGTCACGCATTAGTAACACGCAGGTCATGAAATTGAGAAAAAAAGTTTGTGACAAAATATCTTAACGCTCTAATATACTTGTGCGAATCGGTCTGATGGTTCCGTACTTATTTTAGATTGTAAATCATCGGAACAACTTGCAAAAGTCTACTTATATTTTTTTCTCAATTCGTGTCGAATTTCATATTTATAGTTCCAAAATTTTCTATTGATTTTGATTACACAGTGAATTTCACACATGCAGCAAAAACGCAGGAAGTGCAGAAAAAAGCAGTAAATGCAGCAAAAAAGCAACAAAATGCAGTCAAAATTATGCACAAATGCTCATATCTGCTGATTGCGTTAACTTAGAAGCTTCATTTTTTCTGTATTTCAATAGACAGTAGACTTTTTATTTCCAACAGACAGACTAACAAATTAATCCTATAAAAGTTCCGTTTTTCTATTACGTACTGGACCCTAAAATCCTCTCACCTTCCAAGCTAAGTAAAAGCTCGAAACACATCCAACATCTACAAAATAGTATTGAGAAACTAAGCCAAGTTACTCAGTACAGTGCTATGCAGGTAGATATTTCAACGGTCCTTATTTAATCAAGTGCTCATTTAAATAAACACACGATCGCCGATGTTAGGCCAATCCTGATTCATTAGAGTTTTGAACTGGCATACTGTAATGAGAGTTTATGTTTACGTGGGATACTTTCTTTCAATTTTTTTTTTAGGTTCACGCTGTATCCCTCATTTGCTTGGGTAAGTGGAAGGTATTTGGGAACCTAGGGTTAAGATGCTCAGTTCCGTTACTCACTTTTCGCCAAATTTATTCGTGTTACTCATGCATTTGCATTAAATAATTATTAATAATTAGGTAATAAAGCAAAACGCGGCGTTGAGTTCCGCCATTCAACACGCAATGCCTCAAATTCGGCGGAACGAAGTGGAACAGAGTGTTCTTAACACTAGGTTCCGAGGTTCCCTCTGCCTACCCTGTCTCGTGCGTGATACAGCGTGAAGCTAAAAAATAAATAAAATAATTATAAAACATTTCTTCGAGTGAGACACGATAAGCGTCAAGTAACATATATGACTAAATGTTATTGAAATCTTTTTTCTCCTCATTCCTTAATATGATCAAAATAAATTCTACTTATATTATATATGTAAATGTTGTGAGGATAAGAATAATTTCCATTTTTCACGCGAAAACTACTAAATAGATTTTCATAAAACGTAATAATATTGTAGCTTATATAACATAAAAAACATAGGGTACAGTCTATGTAAAAAAATATATAATTCAGCTATAATTTAAATATCATTTTAAGCGGACAAACCCGCCTTTGACTTCGCCAGTTTTCTATACAAAAAAAAAGAGACCTATACCTACAAAAACTGAGTCTATTGCCACCTTAATGGCAAAAGAACGAAAATGTAATAATTTATCAAATGCCCAAATGAGAATTAAAGCAACCGTTGCATTTGCTATAAAGCCTCAATGTTAAATGTAAATACGTACATAATATATAAAAAAAAGGTACAAGATAAAACAAAGAACAAAACCAAGTCACCATTAAGGTCACCGGCTACCGTGATCGAGATGCGCATACAAGATATGCACCAGGCGATGCTCGTTTTGAGATATGGTAATCAGTACTTCGCCTAAGGTCTTGAATTTACAATAGGTTTAAAGACCGAGCTGCTTGGGACAATTGATTTGGATAGCTGAGATATTGTTTTTTTTTTGTTTTAAATTATAACTATGTTGAATTAAACATTATTTTTTAGTATAGTAATTCGTTTTGGATTAATATTATTGTATGTTTTCGTTCTGGTAACGACGTAAAGCGCGGCGTTGGGTTCCGTCACTTAACATTCAATGCCTGAAATTCGGGGGCAAGTGGGGAATGGAAGTGTTTTAAAGGGAATGGAGTGTCTTTACACTGAGTTTTTTCTCCCTTTCTTTATGCTATTTGCGATATACAGCGTGAAGCTGAAATAAAAATTTTATTTTAAGGTAAAATTATTCGTTTTGGACACGTTTTTGTTTTATTTTAGAGTGTAACCCGGCTAAATACGGTTTTGTCGATATTTATACGTACATTTTACAAGATTCAAAATTGTGGTGCATTTATGTATTTTATATAGTAGAATATATACTTTTTTTTTAAATCGTAAAAACCTTACTAAATTTTAAAAACGTATAAAAATATGAACGAAGCATGATTTGAACCCGCGCCTCTTTTAAAATTTACTATTTTTCTTTCCTAAGTGTGGAATAAGACTTTAAAAATAGTAAAAATATTGTAAAAAGCTTTCTGTACGTATACTTATAGTTTAATATATTTTTTAATTTTTCTGAATTTGCTCAATATAAGTTAAACTGACTATTCTGACTAGACCATTTACGATTTCATCGAGACCGAATACATATATTTTTAAACAGATTCTGTTTAGTGTCGAAACACTTCACTTCTTTCTCGTCTTACTTAGTAAAGTAATGGAATTTCTATCGTAACTTTTAAACGATTTAATAAAAACATATATGATCTAGCACAATGATTCTGAACTCGATTCCCGAAATTGGGAATATTTTACTTAAAGCTTTTTTGTAAGATGAATGGCGGCGATGAGTTTCAAACAATGTCTCTAAATTCTCTATCTACTCTATGTCTTAAATACCCCTTTACATGCATTTCAGTACAGACCAATAATTGCAGGTTAATCGGTATTCAATAAAGCATCTTAGACGTCCCTTACGGCAATCACGTATCATCCCAACAGATGGGTGTTACAGCAGACTGGACATATGCTGAATCGTAATTATGTAGTTGGTTTCTATTATAATTGTGTATTAAGATATATTGAGTGTAGAAAAAAATAGTTTTCTGAAAATAATACAACCAATGGGGCTTATCCTGAAGCAGAGGCACAAGGCGGCGGCGTTAAGCTACATAATGAAACCGTAAGCTTTGAAGTCAGTGGAAAGTATATGAACTAGATAGGGGGTACCTTAATGGGAACGGAGTGATCTTTCACTAAATTCAGAAGTTTTCTCTGCTCATTCTGCCATATGCGGAATACAGCGTGAAGCTTCTTCCTCGCATATCAGTAAGTTTAGTCCTAGTCTTAAAACAGTCAGTCTATATAAAATTTTCAAGACATTGCGTATTTAGTGGCGAAACTCAATGATACAAAATATATCAGATCACGAACAGGAAAATTATTGATGAAAGAACTGAAGTTCACATCATAAGTGATTATCAAAAAACCACTCACCACTGATTAATCATAAATATAACTCTTATCATCGTTTTTTATCCCACGCATGGCAGTGTAGGTAGAGGGAACCTTGGAATGGTTAAGACACTTCCGTTTCACTGCTACCATCGATTTGGAAATAATGCTTCAACACCGCGTTTTGCCTCATCTCCAGAGCGAAAAAATCAAAAGATTAAATATTTAATTTCCTGAAGATCCAGCCCCACAACATGTCGCGTCTACCATCGCACGCTTATATACCACGATAGACCACAGGCCAATTTAAATATTAATGATATACTTAAAAATCTTAATATTCTGAGGTCAAATTAAAATTTTTAATGTTAGCTAATACGATTTTAGTTAACCAGTTACTTGAACATTTCACCCGCCTACAGTTCAATATATTAAACATAATTTAATGCAAGAATCCATTTGACCTCTTCATTTAGTTAAATAACTAACTCTGACACTTAAAAAATCTCGAGTCCCACATAAAGTATTTAAATTAAATAATAATGTCATTAGAATATGTTGGTACTACGGAGCCCCTGTTGTGATAGATGTAATATTGTATTATTTATACTATATAAGATTTTACCTATGGCTTCGCCCACGTCAAATGATACGTATAGACGACAGGAATTCCGACATAAATGTCAGACATTAATGTATGTACTGTTTAAACTTGTGTGACTTGTGTACTGTCTTTTTGTAAGTGTAAGGAAATTGTTTCCGAGACACGCATACTGGTGATAATGTAATGCGTTTAAAGTGTTCATAAATTTTATAGCTACACTAGACATGTTGTTACAAAATATTAACACAGCAGCTGATGAGACACAAAATTTTGTGTCACAATGAATACTGCAATTTGAGACACTCGTGTAGACACTCAATGTATACACTAAGTCCACAGTGTATAGTGTCGTAGTCTTTTCATATCATATGAGTTGTGTGTATGACTCAAGACATCATTCATAATATTAACTTACAGCTATCAATTCTGGTAATAAGGATAAAAAGTACGGCGTGGGGTTCCGCCACTCGACACGCAATGCCTCAAGTTCGGCGGAAAGTGGGGAACGGAAGTGGAATGGAGTGTCTTAACACTAGGTTCCCAAGTTCCCTCTGCCTACCCTGCCGTGTGGCTGATCAATCAATTCAATTCTTTAAATTCATTATTAATATTTAATGAATAGGCAGCCAGAAGCTGAACATATTTTAATTTTATTCCATATTTTGGCCTTTTTAAATTCAACGGTGATTTGACTTTAGGCATAGTCTCATACATTATCGTATATTTATAAAAAATATTTAATAATGAATAACGATCATTTAGCTTCAGGCATTTTTCTTAATAGCAAAAAAGATGTAGTGAGTAAGAACTAGTCTAGACTAGACTTTGCCTGTGGCGAAGTGGAGTTAAACGCTGCGATTCGTTTAAAATAAAAAAAATAGAAAAAAATATAATCAAAATACAAAAACAGAAAAACCAAAAAAATACTGTTTATCACGTATATATATATATAACCAATATATTTTTTTTATTATGAATATCATATAATATTTACATACCCCATAATGAACTTAAAAAGAAAGTTTCCATAGCCGAGTTCATAGGTCAATTGTGACCTACGGCGTCTCCGCGGGATACAAACAATGCTTCTAATGAAAAAAATAGAAGCGATACTAAAATTAAGATTTTTAATGATGACATTCAGATATTATTTGCATTAATAAAGTGTGTTTGTTTATTAAGGAATGTGTGACGAAATATCCGTTAAAGGTTATAGGAATTTTGGTTTTCTATATGATAAAATTATCTAATAGATATATGCTTGGCTGGTTTATTAAGTTGTACGCTCAGTTGCGGAAACGGAAGTGACTTAATGGTAACGGAGTGTCTTAACTAGGTTCCCAGGTTCCCTCTGCCCATCCTGCTATGTAAGGGAAACATCGCGAACATGTGTTAAGTATGATGACACATTTTTATTGGCCGAACTTCTAACTACATATGCATAGAAACGATTTACAATATATAATATATCCATAGCCTTCCTCGATGTATAAACAATTCAGTACTTTTTTTTCAATTTAAATTAGTAGTTAATGAGATTAGCGCGTTGAACCAAACAAACTGTTTACTTTTATTATATTAGTATTAAAGTTCCCTTACGGGATTGAACCTACGATCATCACAACCACTGCATATATATAGACTTTTTATTTAGATTCGCGCTGAATCCCGCTCGAGAAAGTGCTAACAGAGGGCAGTTAAAAACCTAGTGCTAAAACTCTCCGTTCCGCCCCCCACTTTCCACCAAATTTGAACTATAGCGTGTTGAGTGGTGAAACTCAACGCTACGCTTTGTCTCGTTACCAGAACCAAGAAATTAAAATATTAAATATTTAATTTCCTCGAATGGGAATCGAACCCAAAACCTTAAGATCTACTTATTGGCTCAGTCTATATAGATATATAGACTTGGATCTCAATTAAACGTTAAATATCCAAAAATGAAGATGAGCTGTATTATCTGTTGATAGACAGACGACCGTCGCGCCGGAAACCAAGATACATGGCGTGGATGGGGGCTAGAAAAAGCATCACAAATAAATTTGTCACGCTCATAGATTCACTGATGAATTAAATATGTGTAGTTTGGAATAGACACGGACATTCAATATTTATTTAGATTTATATTTAAGAAGATTTTTTTTTAGTGTTTCTTTTAGTGTTTCTTTTAAATGAAAAAGGAAAGTAATATGTCTTTTTTGTAGTGTTAACATAATCGTGTTAATGTAAAAAAAAAAATTTTAGTGAACATACATACCGATATTCAATTAATTACGTGTTAAGTGGCGGAACTCAGCGCCGCGCTTTGTCTTGTTAGCTAGTGTGTTGAGTGAACTAATGAAAACTAAAAAAAAAATATTTAATTTGAAAATATTTCATATTTTCGAGTGGGCATCGAACCTGCAACCTGCGGCGTTTAAAGTCACACATAACAAATCCATATTACAAAAGCGCTGCGTTAAGTTCCGTTACTCATTACGTATATTGGGGAACCTAATGCCTTTAAACGCGGGAAACAGCGTGAAATTAAAAAAAAATGAAACACTTCTAACATTCCCAGCTCTATGGCACGTCACCATTATTCGATCATCTCTTGATTGGTATAAAGCTGTCGCAGCGTGCCCTTTCCGGCCCTACGTTTTTTCCCTTTTATCATTTTCTTTAGAAGTGTTTTTTGTTTCTGGCGCCAAGGAAGCCATTGATTGAGGGCTATCGCTGTAATTAATTGTCAATACGCTTGTCATATCTTTTGACACGTTTGATGAGGAATATTATGTAAAAAAAAAATTGTTATGGAAAAGGCGTTATCACTTAGTAGGTCTGGTTAAGGAAGTAGCAAATACAGGTTAATTTGTGTGTCTACTAATGTTCTGTTGCACTGTCTAGCAAAAACTACTGAACGGATTTTGATGAAACTCTACAGTAAAATAGTTGTCGTACCGTTTAACTTCCGAGCCACACTTTTGAGTGGTTAAGTGAAGGAGTTTAACGCCGCTTTTTGATAGTTTATTATCTCTCTCATCTCAGTTTTACGCTGTATGCATATGGCAGGTTAGGCAGAGGGAACTTGGGAACCTAGTGTTAAGATACTCCGTTCCATTTCCGCAGCCCGTTTTCCGCCGAATTTGAGGCATTGCGTGTTGAGTTTGCCGTTTTGCCTTATTACCAGAGCAAAGAAAACATTAAATATTTAAATTGAAAATATTTCATTTCCTCGATTGAGGATCGAACCCACAATTGTCACACTGTTACAGTCACACGCTTGTGCCGATGCGCCACGACCGGCTTTAAATTTTGTATAAATATATATCCCCAATTTATTACGTATATATATATATATAATATATATATATATATAGATAAATTTCTATAGATATATATATATATATATATATATATATATATATATATATATATATATATATATATATATATATATATTTTTTTTATTTTTTTTTTTTTGTGTTTTTTATAT
>DWMZ01002225.1:0-14496 GCA_018249855.1 Eueides tales michaeli | reverse complement strand
TATAGATACGTATACTCAGACCCATAAATGATTTATTTACTTTTCGGAGGCGATAACTAGGCGTAACAAGTTTGTCCTTGTTTCTCGTCCCAATCGTGTGTCTGTCACCGTTTTTCTTAAAGCAATGGATATGTTGCCGGACAAACAAAATATTATAGAATATGTATTGAGAAGCAACCGTAAGAATACCTGTATTCTTAAAAACATCTGGCAGAGAATCTCGAGCTTTAAGATTATAAATAGATCTTACGGCTCTTTTTTGCAGTATAAATATTGAATTTATATCAGCGGCGCTGCCCCATAGTAAAATGCTTCGACTATTGAGAGCAATTGAAAAAAATACACAGAAACGAAAAAAACATTAAACATCAAAGAAAGATGGGAACGTCAAACTACTTTTCAATGCCTTAGCAAAAACTGAAGGTCATTATTGTAGATCACAATCTTCCAAATTGTATCTGGAACCTATATGGCAAACAAAAAATCAATCCTTACAATAATATAAAATGTTTTTCAAAAGAGAATGAATGTGACACCACATCGATAACAACTTTATCTAAAGTGTTTCAAGACTTGTCTTTCAATGTATCTTTATTCAAACGGAAAAAATACCTATGTAATATGTGTGAAGCTTATACATGTAAGAAGATTTCGGAAGAAAAATATGCATGTAATGAAAAAAGTAACAAGAAAGGAAAAAGAAACAGATAAAAAAGCGATAAAGAAGTTCTTACGATGGAATTACAATCTGCATCGCCGTATCCGAAATCAAAATTTTAGCCCTGTGCTATAAAACTAAATTGATTTGACACAACTTTACAGTTTGATAAAGAAGAGATGTAAGTAACAGAAGTATCTAAATTTTGTATCTCAACATTAGGTTCCCAACTTCCCTCTGTCTACTCAGCCATGTGCGGGATACAGCGTGAAGCTAAATACAGTTACCTGCAGTAGGATAAGGATATCCCTCGTTATCGTAAGCGACGCCCGCGAACACTCTCTGTTTTCTCTGCTCTTCAGGTTTCTTTTGTCCGAAGCCTCCTTCTGATGAATCACTTATGTAGAACGGGTGGAACCTAAAATGTTGTATGTAAATATTAAAAAAAAATTATGTGATATTTTTATTTTTACTTAAAAAAAATACAAAATAATTATTTAGAAAATATATCAAAAAAATCTTACTAGGATTTGAACCCCCGAAACAAATATAAAATAAAAACCCCCAATTCAAGTTTCAAAACATAAATAAAAATACAATGAAACGCGTGAACAAAACAAAATGAAATACGCGCGTGAGAAGTTATACTTATTTGGCATCATTAAAAAATAGTTCTTAATAATGCAAATAATAAATTACAATAAACTTAAATTCATTTTTTTTAAATATTAATTTACTTTTAAAATATTGAATAACCAATAATAAATACTAATTTTATTTACATAACATTAATAATTTAATAATATTGAGAATTAAATATGTTAAATTTTCTTGTGTAGGCCATTTTGTTTTGGACTTCCTTCACTTTCCTACTACCCTGGTACACATCTTAAAGATAAAAAAAAAATTAAATATTCTATTGCGTTAACGGAATTAAAAATGAACTTTTATAATTATATGTGACCCTGGTACTTAAGGTGATATGATTTTTTTTATTAATTCACCAAGTCTCTCTTGGATTGAACTTCTATCGTTACATGTGACCCTGGTACTTCTGTTTTATTTTAACTACTGTAAAGAACTCCTTTAACGTGATACTGATTTAACATGATCCTAGTAACATTGAAATAAATGTCTATCAAAAAAAAGTATTTCGGAGGTAATATAAATAATTAAGCTCCTATCGTGTACTGCTATCCTGGTACTTTGTTAATAAATATGTACATAAATAATTATAATACGTTTTTGTTAACTTTTTTCTGTATGACGAGTCTTAAAATTTCACTTTTCCCATATTTTTTCATAACGCGCCTAAACAATGTCACTTCAAACAACACTTCAGAACATTTCAGAACGTGACCCTGCGTTCTAATATTTTGTAATTCAGTTTATGTTCCGCGTGGGGTTGAAAAGGGAACACTAACTTGGCGGGGTTGGTGCGGTCGTCGCCGCCCTCCACCAGGAACGTGTACGTGGCGCCGCGCTCCACGTACAGCTCGGGGATGAGCTGGTCGTTGATGTACCACGCTATACCCCACGACGGGTGGCCTGAGGGGTTGAAATTATTTTTTTTTAAAATTTTTTTTTGTTTTATTTTTTTTTATCTTCGCGCCGCACATAGCATGGTAGACAGAGGACACTTGAGAACTTAGTGTTGAGACACTTTGTTCCGTTTCTTACTCTCGAATTTGAGACACTGCGTGTTGAGTAGCGAAACTCAACGCCGCGTTTTAGTCTTGTTACCAGAGCGAAGAAATGACAACATTAAATATTTAAATTGAAAATATTAAATATTGATAGACATATGGTGTATAAGAATTGTTCTTATTATATTAGTATATGTATATAAAAATAATTTATAATATATTTACCGTAAGATGAGTATCCGTTATTAATATCATTGTCTGCGTGTAATAAAATAGAAGATGTCAAGGATTAGTTATTATAGTTTATTAGTTTCACTTTTGAGTATTTAGTGTCATAACACTCCTTTCCATTTAGACAATTCCCCAATTGTTCCCCATTTGCGACGAATTTCGAACTCATTGTGTGTTAAGTAATATTATCATACCCTCAATCTTATTCTAAAGGAACGCGCGTCGTTAAGTTCTGTTACTCAACACGCAATACCCCCAAATTGGCCAAAAATGTTGTACTAGAAACGGAGTGACTTAACACTAGGTTCCCACGTTCCCCCTTAATGGCCAAACACCAGTCACTCACCAGTGACGGGCGTGTACCCGCGGCGGCCGCCCGCGGGCCCGATGCGCGCCGTGAAGTTGGTGAGTCCGGCGAGCAGGCGGCGCGGCCACGGCGCCGGCGCGCCCGCCGCCGTCTCCGCCAGGCCCACGCACAGGCGCGAGTTCTGTAAGACATATTAATCGTTAATATTTTTATTATGTTTAAAGTGTTATTCCACACTTAAAAAAGAAACATACTAAATTTAAAAACATAGAAAATTTTGAACGAAGCAGGACTTAAGCCCGCGCCTCTTGGATACCGTCCAAGCGCTCTGACCAACTACGCCATTCGTTCTCACCGAGCTCCGTCAAAATTCTTATATGCGCGCTTACAACTTATTTATGTTGTTAGCGTTCTCTCTTGCCAAGCGATAATTTTAAACAAATTGTCTTTAGGTAGCGGAAATTTGTAAGAATCGCCCCTACAGAGATGCCAACAACATAAATAAGTTAACAAAGTTTTAAAAATAGTAAAAATATTTAATAAATAGTATTCTCTCTTGCCAAACGATAATTCTAACGAATTGTCTTTGGGTAGCAGAAATTTATAAAAAACGTCCCTACAGAGATGCTAACAACATAAATAACGTTGTAACAAGCGTATAAAAATTAGATAGAGTTACTATATATAACAAATATGGAGATAAAAAAATGTGGTCAGTTACGAATGGCGAGGCGCGGTCATCGTACTTTTATACTTTTGTGTAAACGGTCACAGATAGAAAACGCAAGCTATAGGGTCATCTGATTGATTAGCTAGAGTGGTAAATATCCAAGCTATTAGCGAGAAGAATGCATGATAGATGTAAACGGCTACTGTAGAAGCCCATGGAGGCTTTAAATCTGTATAGGGTATGTAGATCAAATCCTTTCCCTCCGCATGATTCACGGAAAAACATTTTAGTCGTAAACCAAAAAGTTTTCTGTGCAGTGTGAGTACAATCTGACCGGGCCTTTGCTGCAAGCTGTGAAGTTTTTTTTTACAGAAATCAACACAGAATATATCAAATAAATATAATAAAATCATTTATTTTAATTTTTTTTTAATTAAAAACCACATACAGTTAAAAATTAAGATTAATTTATAAATTCGAACTGCATACCTGCGCCCCGAAGTCCAATTGCACATCAGTTCTCGTTGTATCCATGAACGAGTGGGCGTTAGCCTCGTATCGACTGTTGAGAGGACCTGGAAGTAGTAAGTTTAAATTCGTTAAAAACCATTTATAAATAAATAGAACATTATACAGAATGATAATTTTACTATGTATGTACATTTATTTGTCTCTTTCACGCCGTATCCCGCACATGGCTGGATAGGCAGAGGGAACCCGGGAACCTAGTGTTAAGATACTCCGTGCCACGTCCATTCTCCAGTTTGAGGCATTGCGTGTTGAGTGGCGGAGCTCAACGCCGCGCTTTTTGTCTTATTACCAGAGCGAAGAAATGAAAGATTAAATATTTAAATTATAAATAGTAATATTTCATATCCTCGACTGGGGATCGAACCCACAACCTGTCGGTTACAGTCACACGCTTGTGCCGCTGCGCCACGACAGTACAAAGATGCTACATTCCCATTAACATCAAGATTGCCGATTTTCCCAACTTTCCGCCGATTTCTTGAGGCATTACGGATTTAATGGAACTCAATGTCACGTTAAGCCCAAGTAATAACATATATAATATTAATTTAAATTATTTTAATTCATAAGAAAGATCTCTGTATAAGACCTATACTATACTATAGTCACTGTATAAGATAAGTTGAGAATATATATCACAGTGGGACTTCTGCTTGTAAAGGCAACACTTATACTTATACTTATACGTTCCCACGATAGTAAAATATGTTAATCACATATACAATATTTTTAACTCTCCCTGATTACGTCATACTACATTATATTTATACTAAATTTAAAAACGTATTAAAAATTTGAATGTAGCGGGATTTGAACCCGCGTCTCTTGGATACCGTCCAAGCACTCTCACCAACTAAGTCGTCCGTTCTCACCAAACTCCATTGAAATGCTTATAAGCTTGTTGCAACTTATTTATGTTGTTACCAAATCGTTCCAACAAAGATGCTAAAAGTTTTTAAATTTAGTATTTTTCTTAAGTGTGGAATAACTCTTTAAAAATAGTAAAAAATACGTAGCACATGTTTACGCCATAGCACTGCATTTCCACCCAATATCTATATAATTCTGTATATACAAATATACATTGGCTTTTCTGTAAAAAAAATAAAAACAAGTATATAACAAGTATTTCGTACCAAAAGCAGCGATAACCGACTGTGAGCGTGTAGTGAGCACCTCCTTGTCGCGCGCCTCGCGGGCGCCGAGCGGCCGCCGGTACGTGACCGTTGTGATGCCGTCTTGTTGTTGCCCGGACACTGGGAACAACAGTGTTGTTTTGTATATATAACACGCTAAATTCTCGATATACGCGATTAATCCGGTTAAGTTGAAACAATTTTAACCGGATCAATCGCGTATATTGAATTTTAAACGGATTAATCGCGTATATTGAGTTTTAAACGGTTTAATCGCGTATACTGAGTTTTTAAACGGATTAATCGCGTATATTGAGTTTTAAGCATTTATTCTACCCGTGACTACGGACTACTGTAAAAAGTTCAAAACGTCGGGTTCACAAAAAATGTTTAAAACTCAATATACGCGATTAATCCGTTTAAAATTGTTTCATTTAATAAACGCTAAATTAGGCTTGTTTTTTTTTAGTTTCACGCTGTATCCTGCACATGATGGGATGTACCAAGACGGCATTTCAATCTGTTTTAAGTTTCTGCCGTATTGGAGGTTTTGTGTTGTGTGTCGGAGCTCAACGCCGCGTATTTTACGTTGTTAGCAAAGCGAAGAAATGAAAATTGAAAAAAATATTTTTTTGGGTGCGAGACTATATAGTGATATAATATATAATCTGATAATGGAATTTCAAGGTGAATAACTAAAATTTCTTTCTTTTCCCTGTATCTCGCATACCCTTTTCCCTGTATCAACGGGGTAGGCAGAGGGAACTTGGGAACCTAGTGTTAAGACACTCCGCTCCGTTTCCCAATGTCTGCCGAATTTGAGGCATTGTGTGTTGTTACCCTCTTGTTACCAGAGAGAAGAAATTATTTTTTTAAATATTTCATTTAAAGATTAACACGCTTGTGCCGCTGCGCCACGACAGGCCTCTAATTCTTACTCGGGAGTAGTAATCAATAGATGACAATATTAATTTAAGCGCGGTGATGAATTTAAAACCACTAGATACCAATTAACTGCCATAAAATGAAATAAAATTAAAAATAACATTAGTTATTTTTTTAACTTCATGTATCTCGCACATGACAATGTAGCTATAACTCGGGAACCTAGTGTTAAGACACTCTGTCCGCTTCCGTTCCTCACTTTCCGCCGAATTTAAGGCATGGCGTAACTCAACGCCGCGCTTTGACTAATATAGTATATCTATATGTAATTACTTAACTTTCGCAAAAAAAACTCAAACGAATAACATTTGTTAATAATCATTTTAACCTAAAATAAAAAAAATATATATTAAATACTATTAGTATAATTTGTATACTCAGTGACTAACCTAAGACTACGTCGTTTGAACCCCCGACCCTCGCGTCGGGACACACTCCGCGCTCTCCGTCGCACTGCGCCAAGTGGGTGATGGAATAGTCTGATACTTTAGGTTGGTTATTTCTGAAATTTTATGTTATTATAAGGAAGTGTCATTTGATTTAAAAATAATAAAGTTAAGCAAAATATATATATTATGTTTTTTTAGCTTCACATTTTATCCGGCTCTTAGCAGATAAGCAGAGGGAACCTGGGAACCTAATGTTAAGACTCTTCCGTTCCCACTTACAACCGCATTTCAAAGTATAGTATATTAAGTAATAAAACTCTCTTGTTACTAGGGTGGGAAGATTAAAATAAGTTATACCCCCGAAAAGCAATTATTTTTACTGTAACACGGCGTTTAACTACTTTACAGTGGTCTATAATCTGTAGATGACAGCATTAATCAAAAGTTTATATTGAATTCAAACTCGATCTCGATCTGATGGGTGGCGGAACTCAACGCCGCGTTAGCGCCGCGATACTTAGTTTATCCACCCACTCTCTCTTACACAACTTCACGCTGTATTCCGCACATGATAGAGTAGGCAGAGAGAACTTAAGAACATAGTGTTGAGACACTCCGTTCCGTTCCCCACTTACCACTAAAATTGAAGCACGTCAACCCGCGCTTTGCCTTGTTACCAGAGCGAAGAAATGAAAAAATTAAATATTTAATTTCCCCAAGAATGGATCGAACCCGCGACCTGTCGTTCACAGTGACTCACTTAGTGTCCCAGTAGGCGACCACCACGTCCGCGCCCAGCATGGCGGCGCGCCCCTCCGCGCCCGACAGCCCGAACGACATGTACTGCTCGTTGCGGAGGCGCGCCGAGAGCGTTATTTGTACGTGCTCTCCCTGGGGTTTGGGGGAGATGGGGCTTATTTTACCATTCTATATCATATTGCGTGTAGAGTGGCGTAGGTTAACGCCGCGTTTTGTGTACATGAGTGAGGAAACGTGTGAAATGGCGCAAGTTAACGCCGCGTTTTGTGTACATTTTGCTCTTTGAATGGGAATCGAAGCCGCTGTCGTTGCGGTTATAGGATATTTTAGTGATATTTGGATTATTAGGGTTTTTATTTAGGGAAGTTGTGTTTTGTATTTTTTTTTACGGAAAAGACAAGGCAAGCGTTCACCTGATGGTGAGTGATCACCGCCGCCCACGGCCCCGTCTATGAGGGAATAATGTTTTGAATGTTTTATGGCAAGTTAGGTTAAGCCTGTTCAGTAATAAGTTATTTCGTTCTCCATTTTTGATCTCTCACATTTAGAAGAAAATATATAGCAAAGTATTTTTTTCATATTAAAAATAGATTTTTTTTTTAACTTCACGCAAGTGTATTTCGCACAAAGTAGAGTAAGGAATCCTGTGAATCTAGTGTTAAAACACTCCGTTTCCATTAAAACACTCGCGTTCCCTACTTTTCTCTGAATTCTGAAGTCATTGAGCGTTGAATGACGGAACTCAACGCCGTGCCGCCTCTTTGTCAGAGCGAAGAAATGAAAATGTTAATTGTTTCAATACCTCGTATCGAATCGTAACCACAAACTGTGTTTACAGTCGCACTAGTGTTCTGCGATAGAACTGGCCTTTTTAATTACAGCATTTTATCGAATGGCAATCCTTTAACCATTTTTAATGAAATAAAATTAACATAATATATATTCAGGCCTGTCGTGGCGCAGCGGCACAAGCGTGTGACTGTAAACGACCGGTTCTGGGTTCGATCCCTAGTCGAGAAAATGAATTATTTAATATTTTCAATTTAAATTTTTAACAAGGCAAAACGCGGCGTTTAATTCCGCCACTCAATATGAAATGCCTCAAATTCACAGGAAGCGGGGAACAGAAGAGGAACGGAGTGTCTTCACACTAGGTTCCCAAGTTCCCTCTGCCTGCCTGCCATGAGCGGGATACAGCGTGAAGCTGAGTATGATTATATTAAAGAATGGGCCAAAATATTTTTTTAATATAAGTATTAAATACAATATCATTAATATTAAAACACAATAAAATTTTCAAATCCAGCAATTGTTATTTTTATTTTTACCTTTATACATCTCTCGTTATCACTCGCTTGTAAATGGAAATTAAAACACTAATTATTTTAAGAGATACCAATTTCAATAACAAATATATTTTTTTAATACTTAATAATTCATAAACATAATCTAAAAAAAAAAAAATTATAATATTTTTAATCTGTTCTAAATCACATGTCATATTATTTTAATACTCACTTATGTCAGAAATTTAAAAAAAATAAGAAAGATAAATTTTTTTATATAAAATAAAAAAAAAAAAATATATATATATATATATATATATATATATATATATATATATATATATATATATATATATATATATATATTTTAATATTTACCTGTATTTCCCACCTGACTTGTAGCCGCTTGTCCAAAATCTCTTTACAATTGTTAGTAGCACTGAAAGGTGTTTGGGAGGTGGTCGAGCTTGTCTGAAATTAGGCTTTTGTATTAAAAACTTATTATTACATTCTAAATTTTATTACAATATATAAATAACTAGTTTTGTTAAAACATGTATACATCATTGTTTATCTTAAAATGTATAAGTAATAATTTTGCAAGATGTATGATCTAGTGATAAATCACTCAGTTTCGCGTAATTTCTATTTTTTTTAGCCATACGCTTATCTAACTATTATAACGCTAATACTAAATTTAAAAGCGTATAAAAATTTTGTATGTAGCAGGATTTGAACCCGCGCCTCTTGGTAACTCTTGACAAGAACGTATGGCTTAGTTGGTCAGAGTGTTTGGACAGTTTCCAAGCGGCGCGGTTTCAAAACCTGCTACGTTCAAAATTTTTGTACGCTTTTAAATTTAGTATTTTCTTTCCTAAGTGGGGAATAATACTTTAAAAATAGTAAAAATACTATAACGCTATTGGTAGGGAAAGAGGAATGAGAACCTAGTGTTAAGACACTGCGTTCCCAATAAGACACTTTCGTTCCCCAATTCTGGAGGAAATTTTGGTAGAACTAATCAAACAGTATTTATGAAGCAAGTTAAGTTGAGAAAAATATTATTAAATGTCGAACATTTTATATACATATATAGGTATCCATAAACACAAAATATTTAAAAGTATATTAAGTACAAAGATTGTTTTTATGGTAGGCAAGCAAAGCGCGGTGTTGAGTTCCGCCACTCATAACAACATCTTAAATAACGGAACGGATCGGAGTGTTCTAATATTAGGTTCCCAAGTTCCCTCTACCTACCCTGCCATATGCAAGGTACAGTGTGAAGCTATAGATTAATACATATACTGATAAAAATATAGCACTTACCGGGTTATACCACCAGGCTGGCTGTTAATTATAAGAAAGCAAATCCCAGGGCAAGCATTGAAAATTACGCACAAAGTAATGTTAGAAATGAATGTTATTTTTGTATATATAAAGCTTAAGATTAATGCTTAATTTTAAATGGCAGGAAAAAAACACATAAAAATATTTTTAATCTGTATTTTTTAAAGTAATTATTATTAATCTGTATAAAAAAATAAAAATGAATTGTATGAATGAACTAATAAACATGAATTAATTAAAATTAAACACTGAACAAGTCAAAGAATGAAACAAAAGGTGTAGGTGTGGTTTTTTTATTATTTTTTAATCTGTTAGATGAATGATTCGCTCTTTTAACCTGAAAGTGAATGAAAGTTAGTCACATTATCCGTTAGCGGCCAGGCTGTTAAAAAAACTTTATTAACATTAAAATTAGTTATAAATGACCTAAAACCATAGTGTTATAGCATAAAAAAAAATGTTTTGTAAGCGTGACAGGTAGTGCGTTCGAATTCCACTCGAGAAAATGAAATATTTAATGTTGTTTTCATTTCTCCGCTCTGATAACAAGGCGGCGGTGGGTTCCGCCACTCAATACGCAATGCCTCAAATTGGGTGGAACGTGGGGAACGGAAAGTCTCAACAGTAGGTTCCCAAATCGCCTCTGCCCTTTCACTAGCGGGATACAGCGTGAAGCTGAGATTTTTTTGACAGTGGATGAGCTTGACATTCCAGCATACAATGTATTTAATTTATGTTATATATTAGAAGTTAGTTACATATGTATATTAAATAATAAAGCAATAATAGTAAAACCTGTAATTTTTCTGTATATAATCAAGTACTTTATGTAAATACGTATAATGAACAAACGTAAAAAGCTTATATTCTCATAAAACAATATTTTGGATCTTTATTGATTACCAAACAGTGCCAAAAATTTCGACGTAGCTTGATTAGAACGTATGGTTAAGTTAATCAGAGCGCTTGGACGGTATCCAAGAGGCGCGGGTTGAAATCCAAAAAAAAATTTTTTAGGTTTCTAAAATTAGTATTATTCTAAAATATAAATAAATAAATAGTGAAATAAAAATAAAAATTGATCCATTTATTCTATTTGGATCTAGCAAAGATTCAAATTAATATGAAGTTTATTCGAAATAAAATTTCAAAAAAAAATCAAAAGGAGAAACGAATAAATATTAATCCAATAAATGTTCTACTTCAATTAAAAAGGAAAATTAAATAAATTAAATAAAAATAACACTAAAGTAGGAAAAAAAAGAGGCTTACAGTAATCTTGGTCTGTCCCAGAGCCGGCGGCACGTCCAAGTCCTTAGGGATGTACACGTGGCCGAAGTTGTGTCGGTACTCGACGCACCACACCGCCAGCCAGTCCACGTCGTACGCGGTGAGCTTGTTGGGCAACACTATCTCTATGTCCTCGCCTTGGTACCCGCGGAGGGGGTTGAGGGAACCCATTTCGTTTGGAACCTAAAATATAGTAAGTATTTCCGTGTTTTTTTTTATGATTTTTAAAGTCAGCTTTAATTTTTTTTGTGTTTACGTGTGTTTTTTTTTAAATAAGTAGGTATCTGACTTTAGATCTTAAATCCGTTTTATAGATATAGTATGTTGATTTCAATGTAAAGTTAAGTTTGAGTTATCAAATTAAGAAAAGTGTAAAATTTTAAATAAGGAAAAATTTACGTTTAAAAAAAATCGCAAATTATACAATTTCGAACATCTTTTGTTATAGTATTATTGCAAATTAAATATAGATTCCAAAGATGAAAAAAGCGAACAGGTGGCGTAATCTAGACGTGGTGGGTGAGCGCGATGATGTGACAAATTCTCGAGTTTCAGCGTGGTCGAAATTTTCCGTTTTTCTCTAGAACTAGAATTCTTGGTCGAAACTGGCCTAAACCGAAACCGAATTGTCGGCCCATCACTACCTCTTGGCAAAGTGTTTGTAGCTCTTAAGCTGCTAATACAATTTTCATAAAATCACACTCAAATTGGATCATTAATTCACAAGCTAGGATACCGGTATGCGGTATCCTTCTTTGTCTGTATGAGACAGGTTAAACAAATAACCTCTTTTATTGCACAATGGGTGAAGTGAAAGATCAAGTGACTAATTGGGAACTCACTCCGTTTACTATATGAGAAATGGATAAAATATGCAGTTTCAAGATATGTATATATTTTTTTATCTCACATGCGATTGGATCTGTGTGTTTGTTTGTGTGTGTGTTTGATTCATGAATTAGAAGCTCAAAAGCTACAAGCACTTTTCTAAGATGAGTTAGTGATTTTTTGGGTCGTGATTATTTAAAATTTTAAATTTGTTCATGCGATGCCCATTATTTCGATCATAATTTTTAGGACATATTTTTTATGAATTTCTTGTAAAACAAGCAAATTGAAAATATGAAAAAGCGAAACTCTAGTGAAAAAAAATATAAAAAAAACCAGTTTTCAACTTACCTTAGTCCCAAAAGGATTGGGTTCACTCCCATTGCCCACCCAGAAGTAAGCATCAGGTCCAGCCCCATCATAGTGCAAGTTGGGAATGTAGAATGTCTTAGCGTCCAACACGCTTATGTTCCCAGACCTAAGGCCGTGAGCGAGCCGCTTGAATTCAGGCAGTACGCGAGGCCTCGGCGGATCGAGACCTGGTGGGATGAATACATCACCGAAATTAACCTGGAATAATAATGAGTTTGCGTTATTTTTTAATATTTTTAAAATGAATTCTAAATCAGTGTAGCAGGGTAGACAGAGGGAACTTGGGAACCTTATGTTAGGATACTCCATTCCATTCCCCAATTTCCGCCGAATTGGAGGCATTGCTTGTTAAGTAGCTGAACTCACTGCTGAGCACGACAGGCGTCATGCTTAGGCTTTTTTAAAATGTTATTCTGTTTTAAGTTTGAAAACGCGCCTTTTGGAATGGAAGCGGTTCCAAATTGTTATATTTATTAATAAGAATATATATATAATACATAAAAGATAAATTAGTGTTATTTATTTTATATTTTTAAAATATTATTCTATCAAAATATATTTTTTCGGATTTAAATCCGAATTTTGACGTAGTGCGATGTTATCGTATGGCTTAGTAATTAGACCAAAATGGATGTAACACAATTAATTGTCTGTCTATTTTATAGCTTCTGTCGGTACATTACAAATAACTTACTAAATAACAAGAAGAAGGCGAGGTATAATAATTTTAGACATACAAACTCAAAGTGGGAATTGAATTCACAACCGTCACTATAACCGTCAGACGCTGTACCACTGCGCCACGGGTCACAACATACATAGTTACTATTTTTTTGTTTAACTTTACGCTTTCCATTAAAATACTTCCGTTACCCACTTCCTATATGCTTGCTTTCCCTTAAAATACTTCCATTTCCCACTACCCGCCGAATTCAGACATTGGCGGTACTCAACGCCGCCAGTTTCAGAGTAATAAATTATTTATAGTTTAAAAATCCACATTTAATTTCGGCATAATGTCAAATTGCGGTAAATGTCAAATTTTGGCGGGAAGTGCGCGTTGCGCGCGTCTCTAATCGATATTTTGGCTTCGGCACGCAGATACTCAGCTTTATTGTGGAACGTTATTCATTCGACATTGTATTTTTTATCGTTAAATATATATTTTTTTTAATTTTTTTATTATTATAAAAATAATTTGAGAAGATTGTTTAATACAAAAATATATTATTTATTAATATTGTGCAATAATTCGATGAAATAATCAGATACATCTATAAATTTGGATATTTCGAAGTCATGAAATATTTATTAATATGAAAATGGTATAATGATAATTTTAATAAATAAATTCATTTGGTTTTTTTATAAAGCCTAAATACTTTTTACCGGATCGCAAAGGAGTACTTCCTTTGTAAACAATTCTGTATTTCAATAAACAACAAATAATTAAGAGAACTTTGTTAAAGATATGCAAAAATTTTACATTTTCATAATGATCATCCATCTTAGTTGAGTTTTTATGCTATTTTACATATTTTACCTAATTATTTTGTTTTCTTGTAAGTTTTTGGCTTAACGCATATAGCAGAAAAGGCAGAGGAAAGTAGTGTTAATACCCTCCATTCACCATTTTCCACTGGATTTTTTAAATATTGCCTGTTGTGTGGCAGAACTCAACGCCGCAAGGATTTGTTACCAGAGCAAGCAAATAAATCCGTTATTAACATAAGTATTAAATTAATATTAATGTTTTTTAAGCTGTATCCCGCACATGGCAAGTGTGTATACAGTTCTCCATTTTCCACCGAATTCAGGTATTGCGTGTTGAATGACGGAATTAAACGCCGCGTCATGTCTCAATACCAGAGTGAGTCAAATACAAACAATAAATATTTCATTTCCTCAAACGGAAATCGATCTCAATACCTATCATGTTTACAGTCGACCACGCCCTAATTACTGAAATATGCAGGGGCACAAGCGTGTGGCTGTAAACGACAGGATGTGGATTCGAACCCCACTCGGGGAAATGATATATTTAATATTTTCCATTTAAATATTTCATGTTTTCATTTCATCGCTCTGGTAAAAAGGC
>DWMZ01002224.1:0-14497 GCA_018249855.1 Eueides tales michaeli | reverse complement strand
AACGGTTGTATTTTAATTCAATTAACATATTAATATTTTATGTAAATTGTTATGGGCATAATTGATTAATACGCTAAATAACAATAAAATCGGGGAATTACGATTTGTCCATTGTCACCGGCAGTACTAATAACGGCGTGCTATTCACTATTTTGTATATTTGTAAATTTTATTATTTTTTTTATTTTTGTCTATATTAGTAGAGTTCTGTCACTCAACTCTCGATCTGTTGAGTGGCGGAACTCAACGCCGCACTTTTGCCGTGTACAAGAGCGAAAGAAATGAAACATTAAATATTTAAATTGAAAATATTAAATATTTCATTTCCACGACTGGATATCGAACCCAGAACCTGTCGGTTACAGTCACACGACAGGCATATACATTATTTTATATACATTATTTTGTAAATAGTATTGTGTTGTTATAAAATTGAAGTGTGAAAAAGCTTATCTCAGCTACGGATTCGACATGAAAATACTTAAGTTTTAAAGCCAATTTATCAAAGACTAAGACAGAAATTCTGAAATAAAAGGTTCCCATTAATGTCTGGAATTATTAACGATTGTACGGATTGTTTGTGGTTAAGTATAGTCTACTTCTTAGTGTACAGATATTGTGTCTCAGCTTATAATAATGTAATGCGCGAGAATGACAAAATTCTATGGAAAAATTTAACTACACTATACACAATTTGTACATTAATTATCGTGTCAGAATAAAAATTGCATTTAGATTTACAGAGACACTCGATGTATACACTAAGTGTACAGTTTAAAAAAATATATTATTAAATTTATGATTTTTCCATTTTACTTCTTATTGTATATTTCAATATTAAAATTCAGTAATTTTATATATTAATTGCTTCTATTATAATGAAATACAACTGACAGATACATACGAAAATACTGATGTAAGAAAGTAGAAATTGAGCATGTAATTAAGAAAGGGAGAGTTGGAAAACATTAACTTAATATTTCCGGAAATTCTTTTCCGGGATAAAACAAGATTTTCCATTTCACACCAAGTTGTGGACGACTCTAGTCGTACTTCTTATATAAATAATACTTATTTTTACAAGTGCAGTCTATCTTCAAAAATGCACAAAGGCATTGTGAGAGAGTATTAGTGTGGACCGTTTTCCTTTGCTTTATTGTGTGGTATAAGAACTTAACTTTTATGTTAGCTTTTTACTCTAAAAAATATTTTTTATATAATATTATTTGCCGGATCGGCATGGTATAGTGGAAAATTTGGCTGTAAACGCGACGGATTCTTAGTTCGACTCCTGTACGGGAGAATGAATTATTTCTATATATTTAAAAATGTGCAAAGTGGAGTGTCTTAACATTAACTTGGTAGATACCATGCTGATTGATGCAGTATGAAACCTATTTATGAAAGATATATGAAGAAGAAATAAAAACAATGGCATCGCGTTTTTTAATTAGTATAGAGGAATATTTGTTATTTATATATTGAGGTTAAATAAGAAATTAAATAAAATTAAATGTTAATTGTTGTCTTTGTGTTTGAAACGTAGTACTTAAATCTGTCTGAATATAATTAGGGGCGTTAACGCCTGGTTTATTTAAGCTTTCTTATGAGTATTTGAATATCTTATTAATTTCATGATACAATCATGTTTTAATTGCGTCGATGATATCATTATGTATGCAAAATTAAAATTAAATGGCGAACGTAACTGGAACGGAGTGTCTTAACATTAGGTTTCCAAGTTTCCTCTGTCTACCCCGCCATATTCGGGATACAGCGTGAAGCTGGAAAAAAAATATTGTTTTTCGTGAATAAAGTGTCAGAGGCACTCTTTAAGTTCATCTAAACTTGGTATTATTACATAAAATATGCTTTCATTGTTGTATAAAAAAATACTGTATGAAATCATTTTGTTGCAGCGAACAACAACTTAATGTACATGTAATGGTCATGAATTCGACGTCACGCAAATAATTACTATATCTATTAATTTATTTTATGCAAATAGAAGGCCTCAATCTTAAATTATTTCAACTTTTCAGTATTTTGTAAAGTGTAAAGAACCTCAGCTTCACGCTGTATCCCGCACATGGCAGGGTAGGCAGAGGAAACTTGGAAACCTAGTGTTAAGACACTACCTTCCATTTAATTTCCCCTTTTTTCGCTGAATTTGAGGCATTGCGTGTTGAGTGGCGGAACTCGACGCCGCAAATTTTGCCTTATTATCAGAGCGAAGAAATGAAAAGATTAAATATTTAAATTGAAAATATTAAATATTTCATTTCCTCAAGTGGGGATCGAACCCACTACCTGTCGGTTACAGTCAAACACTTGTGCCGCTACACCACGACGCCTTTCAATAAGCACATTTTAATAAATTATATAAGATCCAACTGGAATACTTTACTACTATAAAGCGTTCTCAATTCAGATTCTTTTTTTTTATTAGCTTCACTTTATATCCCGCACAAGGCAGGATAGGCAGAGAGAACCCGGGAACCTAGTGTTAAGACACTCCGTTCCACGTCCGATCCCCACTTTCCGCCAAATTTGAGGCATTGCGTGTTGACTAGCAGAACTCAACGCCGCGCTTTGCCTTACTACCAGAGCGAAGAAATGAAACATTAAATATTTAAATAGAAAATATTAAATATTTCATGTCCACGACTGAGGATCGAACCCAGAACCTTTCGGTTACAGCCACACGCTTGTGCCGCTGCGCCACGACAGGCCTCTGATCAGATTCTGGTTCCATCATCAGACCAGCTCCATGATATCATATTAAATAATTGCCATTAAATCTATAATAATCTAGTTGCGGCGTTTAGTTCCACCACTCTATATCTTGAATTCGGCGGAGAGCGGAATACGAAACGGAATGACTTAACACTAGGTTCCCAAGTTCCCTCCGCCTATCATGCTACGTGCGGGATACAACGTGAAACTAAAAAAAATTGTTAAAAGTGGATCAAGTTCACTCTTTCTGAACAAGAACATATATTTTAAAAATTATAATATGCTGTGAATCGCTATCGCTTATGACGAAACCTGTAAGCTTAAATTCTTTAGATCAAAAGCGTCTTCTTGTAATGTCTCCTTTATAGTAGTCTAGTCTATAGCGATTTGTTTATTATAGCGTTTGTTGGACAATTTTGTGCTATAATATATCTCTTTTCCTTTAATATCAGTGGCGGAACTGAGCGCCGCAGTTGGTCTACGGGAGCAAAAACGATCTGCCTGCTTCATTCTGATTCTCAGGATTGAACCCACAACTGTCATGTGTAGGCTGAAACTATTTCACTGCGCCAATAGGGTCTCTTGTATAAAATGATTAATTAATTTAAATGATGCACAAATTTGTATGTATTTACTTTAAAGTATGAGAAATGTTATTTTCATATTTAACATTATAAGGTTATTCATTTTTTGTAATATTATATTATAAGGGGTAACATGTTCCTTTTTCGCTAACCTAAGAAGTCCTTTCATAGAGATCCTATGGTTCCCGGGGAACCTATATGCAAAATTCATGGTTCTACGCCGCATAATTTAGTAGTGCGTTGCCATTCAATACGTCACCATATAAATGGGCATACTCGATTTATCAACGGTATTCTATGAGTGATTTCAGTACCCGTGGAAAGTGTACATTCAGCATTTTTTAGTTATTCAGCAGGTATTTGAGATTTTTAAAATAAAGAATGGATTATTGAGGAAAATTAATAAATACAGCTCGACTGATGGGTCTGTGCTTGTGCGACAGCTTTTATAGCCACCAGATTTCTTATCAGCAATGTTCAAATCATAAAAGATGAAAATATATAATAAATTAAAATTTCTTACAGCTAGAAAATAAAAGGGTGAAAATATCTATCTAATTGAAATTTTCCTAACTAGAAATAGGTAAACTAAAAAAACGAAAGAAACCCTTAACTCAAAATGTCACACCTCGTCTTAGCAAAGCTGAACTACTGGTCCGATTCCCATAAAACATAGCCAAGAACAACCGTGTCATGTCATGAAAAAGGCTTTCTATAAAAAATCTAAGTATTTTAGGAGCCACAGTGCTGTAAAAAACTCAAATGGAAAGGTCTAACTTATAACACCATTAAAAGGACTGTAAAAGAAATATATTTCGAAACAAAATTAAAACATACAGCTTACAAGACTCCAAAGCGTATATTGGATCGTTAATCCGCCTCGGGTGAGTTAAATAAGGAGGATAATCAATAGTTATTGTAATTATATGGCTTGTAACGTATCTTGTTTTTATTATATATCTACTGAAATATATGTAGGTATATGTGAATATGAGAACTGTCGTGGCGCAGCGGCATAAGCGTGTGACTGTAAAGGACAGGTTGTCGGTTCAATTCGCACTCGGGGAAATGGAATATTTAATATTTTCATTTCTTTGGTCTGGACACAAGGCAAAGCGCGGCGTTGAGTTCCGCTGATCAACACGCAATGCGTCAAGTGAAGCGGAAAGTGGGGAACGGAACGGAGTGTCTTGACACTAGGTTCCCAAGTTCCATCTGACACCCTGCTATCTGCGAGATAAAGTGTAAAGCTGAAAAAATAAAACACTATGTGAATGTTTTATCTTTAGCGATATACGTTAGTTTTATCGTAAGCCAAAAAAAAAAATTTTCTTCATATCACTTGAAAGCCATATGAGGCTTGTCGTAGTGTAGGGGTCAAGCGTCTTACTGTAAGCAAGGTGGGTTGTAGCTTCGTTCCCCCACTCCCCACGTCCTGGTAACAAGGAAAAACGCGGTGTCGATATTCATAAATCAGCTCGGCTCGATATTCACAAATCAACGGCATGTCGGCAACGGAGTGTCGTAACACTCTCAACACAACTTGTTTGTTTCTTCCTACCCTGCCATGTACGGAATACAGTATGAAGCTTATTGATATTATTTATTAACTCCACTGAAATGGCATGAAGCTTATTGATATTATTTATTAACTGCACTGAAATGACATGAAGCTTATTGATATTATTTATTAACTGCACTGAAATGGCAACATTTAAAAAAAAAATCAGCAAATTAAGTTGAACACCATGAAAACGCTCACATGCACGTCATACAAATTTATATGACAATATACGATTAAAATCTCGCCTATTCGACAATAATAAAAAATCCAATGGCGGCTATAACCTTGCGAGCGTGGACACATGTGCCGCGAGTTACGTCCGTGGACTTAGTTTCAGCAGTTTATTGTGAACCGTTAAATTTTACAGCCATGCATAAGCTTAACGGGTAAAGAGTAGCAACGAGACCTGTCACGTTTTGTTCTGATTTATTTATATAACGGAATTATTAAATTCCGTTGTAGATATATTATTTTTTTTTATTGGAGTTTAATTTAAGCAGATTAATCGCTCAGAGTTTTTCAGAGCAGATTAAGCACTCACATTCGCTTCACGGTGTAACCCGCACATGGCAGTGCTAAGACATTCCATTCCGTTCTTCATTTTATGTGAAATTTAAGGCATTACGTGTTGAATGGCCGCGCTTAGCCTTGCCAGAGCGAGGAAATGAAAGTATTAAATATTTAAATTGAAAATATTTAATATTTAATTTCTTAAAGTGGGGATTGAACCCACAACCTGTCGCGTTTGTTCCCCTGTGCCACGACATGTTAACAATGTATCGATAAGTATCGAACTCAGACACGACCCACGAGGCTATTGAAATATACTAATTTCATTGGCTATTTGAAACTTTCTATCATCTGGGATCCAGTCTTTATGAAAAAATTGAAATTTCAAACGCACCACGCCGCAGGTGGTTTGAAGCGGAAATTACACGGCAGTGTGAATAAGATCACCATGGTACTGTGGGTGTCATAAAAGGTGACTAATTTACGTGTGGGAGAGTCACATTGTCAGCAATGGCAACACGCATGGGCAGACCGGCGTTAAGGAGTGGATTTGGCCACTGCGTTTCGCATTGGGTAATGCCGGATCCCGGTGCACATCCATCTCAATGGCCAACAACGCACCTGTAGATCTTCTGGTGTTAAACGGAGCGGTGGGCGGTGACCACTCGCCATCAGGTGACCCGTACGCTCGTTTGCCTATCTTACCCATAAAAAATCACACCAGGTCAGACAGAGACAGCATTCTGTAAGAATCCAGAATATTTCTCTTCTTTTTTCAGAGATAAAGAAATCGATGGCGATAGTTTGGTATATTTATGTGAACTGACGGATGAATGCCACAATAGACCACGGACTACTTCAAAGTGTTTTAAACGTTCGATTTCTCAAAATGTATAAAAGAATTATTTTTATAATCCTACATTAATCCTCGTAAATAGAACATTTAAAATAAATTTACTATATTTCATAAGGTTTAGTAACGTTTGTCGAAAGTTACGCGGAACTCAACGCCACGTTTTGTCTCGTCACTAGGGGAGAAATGTATTATTAAATATTGTACTTCCAAGAGTGGGATCAAACTTACAACCTGTGACATTTATAGCTGCATGCTAGTGCTCCTGCATTCAACCTAGACGCGCAGAAGCAAACTTGATTCCATTTTATAATAATACACTAGTTTTTGGGTATGAACCAAATTACATTCCTTATCTTAGAATACGTTATTTTACAAAGATTAGATGTTATTATTAACCTCAAAAAGCCTAAGAAACGGGAACAGAAAAGAGTGTTTTAACGCTAGGTGTTCCCAAGTTCCTTCTGCCTAACCTGCCATGCGGGATACAGCGTGAAGCTATTATATTTAAATAACTACATAATGTGTTCACATTACTCTGTACGACTATTCCATGACATTTCGATCACGTCTGAAACAAGTAAATCTTTTGATTTAAAAACCAAAATAAAGTGTTCTTGATACAATTAGGCCATTACAAGCACTTTTGAATCGTCAAGTTACATAGAAATGTCTGTAGTGTCAGTCATACGGGAAGCTACCACTGGCTATTCACCGGCATTGAGAATTAAATCCACTATCTCTATACTTACCAACACAAAATTCTCTCCATACACAACAATACATATATGAACGTCAAAAAGTAATATAGTGGAGCGTCTACACATTTATTCTTTGGTTAACCGTTGACCACCGCCGAGTTTTACGTGTCTGCTCGCGCCATTTTTTTTCATCCTTTTGCCTCGCAAAGTTGCTAACACTGCGTCATATGTCCCATACTACACCAACTGGTCCACGTAACTTTAAATTAAAGGATAAAACTTAGATACTATATACTAATAAGAAACTTCTTAAGAAATTGTCGTGAATATAATGAAAGAAAAATGTTATTTTGAAGTAAAATAAACATATTTTTTAGATTTACACTGTATCCGACGAAGTTAGGCTAGGTAAGTATAGGGAACCTGGGAACCTGGTGTTAAGATACTCAGTTCCCATTAAGACACTCGCCACTTTTCAGAGAAATCAACACTACGCTTTCACCGTTAATCAAGCGAAAAAATAAGGATATTAAGTATCCTTTCTATCGATCACTCGATAGAAAGGATACTTAATATAGAATCCACAACTTATTACATTCACAGTCCCATGCTTGTATCCTTTTGCCAAATATGAATTAGTATAAGAAATAACTTTCATATTTTCTTATTCATTTTACAGTTTGCATCAGAATTACTTGCCATAGATTTACGGTATATATTTAGCAGATATCAGGAAAAACTGGCATTAAGAAATTTCATTTGTCATTTTTCGTTGGCAGAATAATAATTTATTGCGGTGTTTGATATGTGAATATTACAACTCTAAGAGTAAAGCAGGCGCCTATAAATATTTCAATTTTTTTTAGCTTCACGCTGTATCCCGCACGAATCAGGGTAGGCCGAGGGAACCCGGGAACCTAGTGTTAAGATATTCCGTTCCACTTCCGTTCCCCACTTTCGGTCGAATTTGAGGCATTGCGTGTTGAGTGGCTTTGCCTTATTGCCAGAGCGAAGAAAAGAAAATATTAAATATTTCATTTCCTCGACTGGGGACCGAATCCAGAACCTGTCGGTTACAGTCACACGCTTGTGCCGCTGCGCCACGACAGGCTTCCTTTTATAAACTTAATATTTATATTTCTATAATAATCTGACAGTGGCAGAGGCCAAAATCACTAAAAACGCAAAATATTACGTAAAAAAATTTCTGATAAGGATTAAACGTTCATAAGTATTCCAATGTAGGGTTAAATTTTACGACTTAAATAATTCGAGTCAATGTGTATTTGAACTAAGTCACAACTAAAATTCACTGCAGTTTCTTTACGAGTACATTATATTATAATAATATTGTGAACTAATCGTACTTCCTATTAATATAATTAAAGTGAAGATTTGTGATGGAAGTTTGTTCCACTTTTACATAAAAAACTACTAAAAGGATATTTTTACTATTTTTAAAGTGTTTATACCACACTTAGGAAAGAAAAATACTAAATTTGAAAACGTATAAAAATTGAAAGAAGCAAGATTTGAATCCGCGCCTCTTGGAATCCGTCCAAGCGCTCTGACCAACTAAGCCATTCCTTCTCAGTAGCTTAGTTGGTCAGAGCGTTTGGACGGTTTCCAAGAGGCGCGGGTTCAAATCTTGCTTCGTTCAAATTTTTATACGTTTTTAAATTTAGTATACTACTAAAGGGATTTAAATGAAACTTTTTAGTAATGTAGTTTATGTTTCAGATTACCGCATAGGTTACAACGCGTTTTTGTTTCGAGATTCAAATGAGGCCTGTCGTGGTGCAGCGGCACAGGCGTGTGACTGTAAACGACAGGTTGTGGGTTCAATCTTCACTCGAATTAATATTATAATTTAAATATTTAATGTGTTGATTTCTTTCCTCTGGTAACAAAGCTCTGGCTCAGGCAAAGCGCGGCGTTGAGTTCCGCCACGCACGCCTCAAATTCGGTGGAAAGTGGGGAACGGGAACGGAGTGTGTTAACACGAGGTTCCGAAATAGCTTCCCTTTGCCTAACACGCCATGTGCAGGTTACAGCGTAAAGATATAAAAAAAATATATTTAAAAAATCTAATAATATTAATAAATTTTGTATCGTAAACGGCACACTCTAAGTGTCCAAATTAATTTTGTCTACTATTACAGTATAAACAATTTACGTATGCATTAATAAATTAGGAAAGATCGGACATGCCTTAGCGGAATCGAAATGTCTTAACACTAGGTTCCTAGGTTCCCTCTGGGTCCTCTGCCATACAGCGTGCAACTTCACGCTGTATCCCGCACATGACAAGGTAGGCAGAGGAATCTTGGCAACTTAGTGTTACGACACTCCGTTCTATTCCCCACTTTCTATTAAATTTGTAGAATACCGTGTAGAGTTGCTCCAGTGAGGATCGAATTCACAACCCCTATCGTTTACAGTCACACACACACACTTGGGCCTCTGCGCCGAAGGCCTCTTCTACCGCTTTAAACTTTCTTTTGAAATCGGTAAAATTATCCTACATGTATATCAAATATATACAGTCCTTCCCTAAGGGCTCTTAAAGTCCATCTGACAATAATTATTTAATAATGAGGTCGCACGTGTGCCCGGTACTTAGAAATTCTGATACTAAAACGGTTGAGCTATTTGTGATTTCAGTGTTGGTTTCATTAAACTAATTAATTTTTGTTCAGTTCAAAGAAATATAGGTAGGCGTAAGTAAGCATAGGTAGTAAGTTCGATGCCCAGTCGGGGGAGTGAACTATTTTTTTATTAAGTTCTTATACTATGGAGACAAAATGCTAAGTTAAATTTTGACACGAAATGTTTCAAAAATTTGACGATACCTGTCGTTTCGCAGGAGCTCAAGGGGTGACTGTAAACTTGATAGGTTGTAGGTTCGATACCCGTTCGTGAAAATCATCAAATTTTTAATATTTTTACTTCTTTCTTTGCATTGGTACGAACGAACGAAACAAAAGGCGTTGTATTCGGCCACTCGACATGAATTTCTATTATTCAATCAGAAGCCGCATTCTAAAATGGAGTTTAGATGAATACATCCAAGCAAAGTTATAATCTGTGTTTGTATGACATATGGTATAATGTGACATTACGTGCGACTGTAAACAGGTAGACCACTCTTAAAACGAGGCAAAAGAGCGGTGTTAAACTCCGCCACTTTATATACAATACTTGACACATTTGGCGACACAATAACCAGTGAAAGTGTCTTGTTGGGAACATAGAGTCTCAATACTACGTTCCCAATATAAAAATTCAAGCCAAGTATAATTATTTACCTTGCTTACTATAAAAATAATCCATAATTTTCATTTGAAAAATCGCATTCTAAAATGTATTTTAAATGAATACATCCACATAAGGTGAAGTCAAACATCCTTAATTGTATGGAGAACGGTCTAATGTGACAAATTACATCATAAACCGCATTATATGTTTGCCTCGAACATCGTTTAGGATGAGTTAATATTGAGTGGCCTTGGAATGTCTCATTAATTTGACTGTAATATGTTACTTTTTTCTTGATATCTCTCTCTCTCTCTCTCTCTTTTTGCGTTGAAGGATTAGCTATTATTAAGCTACTGAGCATAAAGAGGGTGTAATATGTTACTTTTTTCTTGATATCTCTCTCTCTCTCTCTCTCCCTCTTTTTGCGTTGAAGGATTAGCTATTATTAATCTACAAAGTATAAAGAGGGGTGTGTTAGTTTGATCTGTTTGTGGTGCGGTTTGCTTTAATGAAAAGTAAACAAGTTGTGCGTTTTAATGTTAATTTTTGCATTATTTGGTAATAACTCTTAGAGTATTCAGTGATATATAACTCGTTAGTGCAGTTAGTGAATCGTCACTCATAAGTTAACGTAGTGTGAATAATTTTCTAAATTTTTAATTTATTTGTAGAGACCAATTGTGGCGCAATCCTATCGTGCGACTAATAATGATGAGTGTGGACTCGATTGCCATTCTGGCAGTATTTGATATTTTCATTTCTTCACTCTGGTAACGAGGCAAAGCCACAATGCCTTAAGAATTTTGACGGAAATTTGGCAATTTTTGGAAATATCCTAATGGGTACGGAATGTCTTACCACCAGTTTACCTTTAGTCTTTAAAACCAGCATTTTAAACCAAACAAACTCTTTAGCTTCATAATGTTAGTTTAGATATCTCATTTACATAAATTGAAAGTTTCACACTTCATTTCATATAAAACGAAAGAGGCAGTTGAAAGAAGCAGAAACTGGGAAACCAAGTATTTTGACAGTAGAAGCAAATGCTCTCTACTTCCTCTCATTTTTTATTAATTTTAGGGTGTACTGGCGGAACTCAACGCCGCGCCTTGGCTGATTACCATGCCATGAATTCATTCCTCGTATACTGTAAATTTAAAGTCGACTAATTATAAAATTCATAATTATCAAAACCGTAGACGCCAGAGTTACCTGGAGTCGCCATACGAGTTACCAACTTTGTTAATAAATCCTTTGGCGCGTGTGCAATCTTACAATTAAAAGCTACCGTACTAAAGCTCCGGTCTTCGTGATTCATTTTAACTACGTATAATTGGATTTATACAGACGGTGTTTGATTTAGTTGACAAAATTCAATTTTAAATTTATTTTAGATATTAGTTGTTTTGCTAATAATTGGGTATGTGTGTTGTAATTTAGGTGGCGGAACCTAACGCCGCAGCATAGTGTTAAAAAGTAAATGATTCACTCTCTAGCGTTGAGAAATCGAACTGAGTACCACCAACTGGTTTGTTTGGCATCTCTATTGTCTTTCTTTTATTTTGACGTAAATTCTTGTAATTTAGTAAATTTTATTAAATTTAAAAGAGTATAAAAATTTTGAACGTCGCAGGATTTGAACCCGCGCCTCTTGGAATTCGTCCAAGCGCTCTGACCAACTAAGCTATACGTTCTTATCAAGCTAATTTAGTATTTTCTTTCCTAAGTGTAGAATAGCATTTTAAAATCAGTAAAAACATTTAATAAAAATTTTTCAAGATTAAGAATATTGAAAATTATCAGTGTCTTGCGAGTCGGGTTCGCAGGCAAGGAAAAGGGCTCAACGGGAAATTATAAAAGTAACATAGTTTACGGGCGTATTCTCTCATTCTCTCACGACGCTGCGCCACGACAAGCCTATAGATATATAATAATTATTCTCATTTTCTAGGTACTGCTACAAAAGGTGCTGAGTGATACCTAGTACTAATGCTGTCGTAAGAGGCGATTAAAGTACGTGTGGGAGAGTCACGTTGTCAGCAATAGCAGCAAGCAAGGGCAGACTCGACCGGATTATTACCACCCCCGGCATTCAAAACCGGCGTTAAGTAGTGCCCTTGGTCACTGCGTTTCGCATTGGTGATGCCGGGCCCCGGTGTCCATCCATCTTAAAAGCCGACAACGCTCCTGTAGCTCCTATGTTGCTACACGGGGCCGTGGGCGGCGGTGATCACTTACCATCAGGTGACCCGTACGCTCGTTTGCCGTGTAATTTCTATAAAAAAGTAAATACCTACATAATAGTTTCACACGTCTACAAGACAACAGCTCCATAATCAACTTAGTTTTCCAGAATTATACTCGTGTTAGTTAATTAGAGTACGAGGCCTGTCTTAGCACAAGATCACAAGCGAACGATTGTAAATGATTCTAAGATTACAGATTCTAAGTTAAATTTCCACACGGAAAATGGAATATTTAATATTTTCATAGCCTCGCTCTGACAATGAGACAAAGCGCGGCGTTGAATTACCCCCTGAACACGCAATGTCTGAATTTGGCGGTAATTGTAGAGCGGATATATCTTAATGGGAACAGAGTGCCCTAACACTCGATTTTTAGGCTTCTTATGCTATTATGTGCGAGATACAATGTGAAGCTAAAAAAAGCATTATTCCGTACATGACCATTGATCCACACCTTTTGTTACCTGTGAAATATCTGAGCAGGCCACCCATACGAGGATCTATTAACAATGCAATTGGGACAAAGAATTGTAGTCCACTGGAAGGTAGCTATTTATAGCAAAATGATCATATGAAAATTTAATTAGTTTGATGTAAGTTCTTGAAAAAAAAAACCGGAAATTGGGGAACGGAGTGTCTTAACACTCCCAAGGTTCCTAAGAGCCCTCTGCCTACCCTGCTGCGTACGAGATACAGCGTGAACCTGAAAACAAAGTTCTTGAAATTTAGAAAAGAGAGAATTTATATATTCTTTTAAATTATGAATATTGAAAAAAGATTGGTCAAATGCTAGTCGGGCACGGTCGCAAACAAGTGCTCCGTATCAATTTTAGGATACGTCAACGGTAACTCATAAACTAACTTAGTTAACGGGTGTATGCACTCATTTTATATGATATAAATTGCAATCATAACTCTTTTATCCAGTATTACAAATATAAATTAACTTTTTTGGACTTATAGCCAAATTTCATAATTTTATATCTATGGGCTTTGATTACGCGGTGAGAAGAACGAATTTATTTGTATGAAATGAATTATAAATATAAATATGTAATTATTGAAATATTTTAAAGGTAATCACCAAGCTCTACGGTCTGGTCTCTTTCGCCTCGTCCACTGTCGTCAACCTCTACACATCCAGGGATTCTCTGGGGGTCCAGTATCATAGAAATTCCATTTTCAAAGGTCAACGGAAGTCTCCTCAAGCCTTTCCTACCTTTTTTTTCCTAGAGTTTCATTAAAAAGTACCAGTATCTCACTTTAATAACAATGATTGTTGGTACGATGGTGAAATCATCATCAACAGAACAGATCATTTTATATTCATCACTCTGGTAAAGCCCAGAGAGTTTCACCACTCTATAATACAAAAATTAAGCGGAAAGTGTGAAACGAAGTGTCTTATCACTGGGTTTCCTATATGAATGACAGTATTACCTGAACACATTTACAACTGCACGTATGGGCTAACTAAAGGCTTGATAACGCTATAGAACATTCCGAATTGTGTGAATAGTCGGCACAAGAGCCCAATTTAAAGGGAAACAATAAGATCGTATTCGCGGCACGAAAACACTGAATTCACCGATGCTTTAATACATATAGGCCAGTACAGTACAGTGGGTACAGTAGAGAGGTGTTTTTTAGGTGGGGTTATATTTTTATAAAGATTTTCGTTATCGAGCGATTTAATCTTTATTGTTTTACTTAAATAAAGAAATAAATATAACCTTGATTTTTAAATAAAAGATTTATTGCAATAAATATAGAGGCCTGTCGTGGGGCAGCAGCAAAAGCGTGTGACTGTAACCGACAGGTTGTGGGTTCGATCCCCAGTCGAGGAAATGAAATATTTAATGTTTTCATTTCTTCGATCTGGTAGCAAAGCAAAACGCGGCATTGAAATCCGTCACTTAATACGCAATGCCTCAAATTCGGCGGAAAGTGGCGAACGGAAGTGGAACGGAGTTTTTTAACACTAAGTTCCCAAGTTCCCCCTGCCTACCCTGCCAAGTGTGGGATACAGCGTGAGTGAAGCTGAA
>DWMZ01002223.1:0-14500 GCA_018249855.1 Eueides tales michaeli | reverse complement strand
TGGTTATAGACGAATGTGGTATTCGTTAGGGAAAATATATCAACCAGAACACTTTTTCTTTCGCAATTCGACTACTATTTTTCTATTCTCTATTAGATATTTATGTTTGTTTATTTACATACAAAAAGAATGTTAATTATGGGCATGCTAATTCACGCTATATACTATCTGTCGCGTTCCAAAAATTGTTATTCTACACAAGTTTTACTGCAGCTTCATTTAAGGAGGCAAGTACAAAGTTTCTTCAACAACGTAAGGGAGATCGAGATGAGGGAAGAGGGAATTAAAACATATGTAGATACTTGGAGTTTGTTAATAGTATGTCAAAAAGTTTGTAGACAATTGTCAATTTAACAATTTATAAAATATAAAGGGCCTGGTTTCCTACATTATACTAATTTGGTTTTCTCGTATTAATTGATATTATATAATGTATTTAGAGATTTAAATCGTAATTTGAGAATTATAGAATATATATGTTTTCTAATTTATCAAAGAAATTATTTTACGCGTTTGAATATTAAATTATTTTATAATGCGGTTATCACAACTGTGACACATTTTTAAATGAACAAAGAGATGAAAACAATTAAGGAATTATAATAAAACTGGACTAAATACAATATAAAAAATAAATAAAATAAAGCCTAATCGTTCAATAGGTAAGTGAAAATTCATAGCTATTTCACAAAATTAAACTATTAGTGACTTATATTTGTAGTGCTTACATTTGACATTTGTACAAAAAGTGTGCTACACTAAGCTTATCAACTTTTATAAGTTGTTCTTCCCTATAATTCTGAAATTGTTACGTTACCCTCAGTGGGTGAGACCAACTTGTGCTTAACCGGATTTGTTTAAGCTTTCATTGAGGAGCATTAGGACAGGGTGTGGTACGGTAGATGGTTCGGTTGAGCCAGTAATTTATTTCAATATTATAAACTAAAGACCATGAAAAATAAATAAATTTAAAGAAATGAAGAAAGGACAGAATGCAAGATTAGCGTAAATGACTAGATATTAAAACAAGTGAATAAGGTAGAATATCTGTAATGTATGTTTAGACAGACGGAACACGGAGAGACGGAAGATAAGAAATAGATGTGGAAAGACGTATTGCTACAGGTAACAGCGTTAACGGTGCCTTAGTTACATTGGTGAGATGGCGAAACGTCAGTATAGCTACGTACTAAAGTTGTCACGCAGCAGTGAACGTGGGTACAGAAGTAGAATTTACGAAAGAAGAATGTGTGGAGGTACAATCTCTTCGTAGAATATGCTGAGTTAGTTTAGCTGATCGCATACCCAATGAAGAGACACACTGAATGTTAGGTACAAGCGTGGATTCACAGTAATAATGAAGAAGAACGTGCTCAGGTGGTTTGAACACGTCGAGCAAATTTGTGATGAAAGAATGGCAAAAATGATTTGTGAAGAAAATGTTCAAAAATACAGTATCTACGATACTGGAAGAAATTCACATAGATAGCATGAGGACCCCTCGGAGGTCATGTATGAAGAAATTGATGACGAAAGGAGTATTCCGTTTGGCGTTTGGCGCTTGGTTCTTCTTGTCTACCCCGCTAGAGATATAGTGTTACGCTAAGTAAGAGACGATTAATTTCGTCACTTCATCGCGAAAGAAGTGAACAAATTCTAAACACCAGGTACCCTCTGCCAATTCTACTAATAAATTTATACATACACTTATATTAAAATATTATTTATGATATCATTAGTTATATGAGTCTTCAATACACGATTAAAATAGATATCTATCTGGTAATATTTAGTATGATCATTTAACCTAATTGTCGTTAGAGAGAGCTCAACTGGCGTATAATTTTTATAAGTACCAAATTACAGAATTTATTTAAGTTGTGAAAAATAAACAAAGATATTTTTTAAAAACAAGGTAAAATATTATTTCTCTTTACTTTTGTGAACCTCACAGACAAGTTCATAAATTATACGAATTTCCACCAACAGTTACGGCCATTAAGTGATCTGTTGCTATTATTTGGACCAAATAAAGTAAATAATGGAATTTGTCTGACATAAACCAAATTTACTATTCACATAGTACTATTATAAAATTTCTATTATATAATGTTACTGCTATTATATAATCTTACAGTCACATGCTTCTTCCCCTGCGGCACGACAGGCCACAACTTGCGTTATATTGTTTCATAAAATATATAAATAAGTCTGATCAGAAATTTATACTCATTACATAACTTTTTTAACCTGAATGGCGATTGAAGTTACAATTCCCAAGCAGCTAATTATTTAATATTCACGAGACCAACAAACCAGTATGCTTATCTATACAGAAAAGTCTAGAATTAATTCTAAAACTGAATTGATACTTTATATGTAATCTAATAAGTTGCCATATTAAAAAAAATAACTTATTAATTAAAAAATAAATTTAAATATAATTTAACTTATTAAAAATATATACCGCCTCTTTATACATATAATATGTTATAAAATAAATAATGCAAGATAACGTTATAATTCATAGATATAATTATAATATAATAAGGCAGCAACGGAACATCGAGACGTTAATTAAGTGGTACTTAAAATTAAATGTCGAAGGCCTTGTTCTGATGTGCCGTTAGTAAGAAATTTAATAAATTAATGTTCATTTGTGGCAATTTATATAAAAATACTACATGTACATACAAATTAATTCGCTTGTTACCTTAAGTAAACTTATATTTACGAGTATGTTCATTTTTATATGACATAAATAACTTACAAATATGTTTATAAATTAATATGTATGTATAGAGATATGTACGTTAAATTACAAAAATGTTCTCAGTTTTAAAGTAAGCTAAATAACTAATAATTAAAATAATATATGATGTCACGATTACGTACATATACGTAATAGTGACGATCATGTATTAGAGGTAACAACTAACAAAAAATATTAATATTATTATTATATTTGTATAGCTTATCAGTGTATCCCGTACCTAGTGTTCACTCTGTTTAAAATTAACTTCTATTTCTTTTAAACGAATGCGAGCCAGCCAGTTTTATAGCGGAACTCAACACTGCCTCAACGCTTCCTACAAAATTTTATCTTTTGCAGGTACAATACATTCTTACATAAATTACTTTAATGCAAAGAGCATAAAAGGCACTTTGAATTAATTACAAAATTGAAATTGACACTTAAAATACTATTTACCAACTTAAGTTAGATCCTCACATAGAGCCTGCGAGTGCTAGGCTTTAGTTGGTAGCTAACTCATATAATTGAAACTAATCGCCATGAGAAGTATGTTTTTGTTTTAAGTATGGAGATACAGAGCTCAGGTATTTGGCAACAGTACGAACACATTAGAGTATTAAATTTTAAACTTGTTATTCTATTATGCGTTATTGAAGTTACGTCGAGTGTTACTAATTAAATTCTGATTAAAATGATCAAATATTTTTTTCTGTACTTCAATAACTTTACGTTTAACTTACTTTCTTATTATAAAAGATTTTTTACATTAAACAAAAATACTAGTATTAATATTTAAGTGTTATGATTAATACTTATACTATTGACATCGGAGCACTGCCTGGGAAATGCGACCCAAGTTGCAGTGAACAGTGCTGAACACACCAGTAGCAAGGTCATATGCTTGTATTACTTAACAAAAGCTAAAGTAAGAGTAGACGTTACAGATAATTGGTTTAATTACTCAGCTTCACGCTGTATCCCGCACATGATAGGGGAGGCAGAAGGAACTTGAGAACCTAGTGTCAAGACACTCCGTTCCGTTCCCCACTTTCCGCCGAATTTGAGGCATTGCGTGTTGAGTGACGGAACTCAACGTCGAAAAGTTAGAATATTTATAATATATTCAACTGAGTGGGATTGAACCTACACTGATAGCTTTTACAGACACGACTGCACCACAATGGCTTATTTTATTAATGTAATTCAATTCGGTTTAATTAAAGTATTCGGTTTATTTTAAGTCTTTTGATAATTTTGTTTTTCGTGTCATGCTATACACCGCACTTAGTAGACTGAGTGAACGTAGTGTTAAAACACCTCCATTGCCGCCTCTCCGCTAAAATTTCAAGCATCGTGTACTGAGATGTGGAAATTAAAGTCGTTCTGTGCTTGTTACCAAAACTAGGAAAGTAGTATTCTATTCCCCCGAAAGGCGTTTACATTCACTCGCCTGTACCTCTCCACCGCCACTGCTCTTAATTGCTATTAAAAAACAGATTATAATATATTGTCATTGTATTTATATAAATATTTTTATATAAATATTTTATACAAATATATTAATGTAATATAATCGAAGGGTGGGCCACGAGACGTCGTCGAGTCAACAGAGCTATAGCAGCCTATTATTAGCCTCAGGACAAATGGATTGATAAATAAGGTTCTATTGTTAGGTACTGATATGAGTATCAAATATGTTTTAGTGAAATTCTTTTAACGAATTTATATTTATTTTATTTTTTTTGAGTTTATCAAAATCTCGTCTTCTTTAATTTATAAATGAAATAGTACAATTCCACCTAAACTATATTAATAAAATAAAGTAAAAAGCTAAATTCAAAGAGTTATGATAAAATATTTTATAGCAACATGATTGTTTATGCAATAAAGGCAAACTAAAACCGGATAGCGTGTGCGAAAATAAACAAAAGATAAAAATATTTTAACTATAACAACTACGGCATGCACTGAGATGAAACGATTTGTACGTATTGTCGACGTGACGTGACATGCCAGTAAGCAAAAACAAGCTGCGATATATCCGCCGAGTCGGTGCACGGAAACGACTATCTGAAATTCACGTACCTGCTTGCCTACCTTTCGTGTTGTGTTGTTCATTTATACATACACTTGTACATTTATATTTTTTTTTTCAACAACACGCAGTATCGCTTACATGACAAGGTAGGCAGAAGGATTTTGGAAATGTGTTAAAACGCCCCGTTTCCATTAAGACTCTTCTCGTTCCGCTGAATTTGACTACAATCCGTATTGAGTACCAAAACTTACCGTCGCGCTTTAGCTTGTTACCAAAGCGAAGAAATTAAAATATTAAATATTACATTTTATCGAATAAGGTTCAAACACAGCCAATCGCGTTTACAGTCGCACGCTTGTGCAAGTGTAAAAAAGTTTTTTATACACGAATTTACTTGATCTTAGGTCACTGTTTTGACTTATGGAAAGCCATCTAAATAATTTTGTAGTAAAGTTTTTACTTGATATCTTCAGCAGATTTTGTAATTGGAATGGAGCTTGGTGAGAACGAATGGCTTAGTTGATCGGAGTGCTTGGACGGTTTCCAAGAGGCGCAGGTTCAAATCCTGCTTCGTTCAAATTTTTATCCGTTTTTAAATTTAGTATTTTTCTTTCCTAAGTGTTGAATAACACTTTAAAAATAGTCAAAATATACAATAACATTTCAGAAATATATAGAGAAATACAAGAAAGAGATTAAACGTTATCAAAATATTTGATGTATTTCTTAGAATGTTATATATATTATACATTTGAAATGAATAAAATATATGTTTTATTTATATTGTAACAACCATTGAAAAATGTAAGTTTATTCATTTCTTGTTATTAATAATTTTAGTCGTGGCGCAGGGGCACAAGGGTGTGCCACTGCACCACGACAAGCCTTAACGCGACAGGTTGTGGGTTTGGTCCTCAGTCGTGGACATATTAAATAATTAAAGAGTTTATTGGTAAGCTCATCCCCGTACTTTGCCTTATTACTAGAGCGATCTTGTAATAAAGTGAAGAGCGGCGTTGAGTTTTACCACTCAACATACAATGCCTCAAATTGGGCGGATAGTAGGGAATGGAACGTAATGTCCTAACACTAGTTTCCTAGGTTTAAAAGAAACAGAAAAGATAAAAATCTTTAAATTAAGTTCTTTATATATTAAGAAAGATATTATGAAAAAAAAAGAAAATAGTAATATATATTGCTGACTCAGCCTGTCCTATAAATATGACAATGGGGACATCTGATCAGAAATAATGAAAGTTAACAATTATAAAAAAGTCAGCTTTATTTGAAAACTATAATCACAAACAGTTTTAAAAATAACATTTTAAAATAACACGGCAAATAAAGTTTACTTTGAGATAAGTGGTGATATGAAGAGAAAAACAACATTCCTATGAATACTTTTAACTCATTTACGGTAAGATTGAAGTTCAAATCATTTTTATAATGCTTGGCGTAGTTCACTGTTTCGGTCACAATATATTTATTTATTTATTTTAACACTTTATTACACCAAAAAAATATATATATATATACAGGTATAAGAAAAAAAAAGAAAGTTTTGGTGTAAAGGCGGCCTTATCACCATAGGTGATCTCTTCCTATTTTAAAATCCCGCCACATAACAAGTTTTCAAATATTTCTACTGCTGATTTTCCTTCCAACTACGTAATCATATTTATCAAACATTGCATAGCAGTATTAGATTCCGGTTGTATTTGAGAATATACTGGGTTACACTTACGCCAAGTGACTGTCTTGCTTGTCCGCGATGTCGTTGGAATAGGTTAGTCTTCCTTGTCGATCGTATATGAAAATTCCACGTGACCAGCTACATCTGATACTGGCAGAACTCCCATTTCGTCATCAGCACCTTCTTCAATGTCAGTTATTTCATCCACTTCGTCCGGCGGCAATATGGCAACTTCAATGTCATTCAATTCCTCATCACACCTTTTCACCATTATCACACCTTTTCAATAATATATTTTTTTATTTATTTTTTTTGGTGAGAATTATATAATTTCCAATTATGTATATATTATAGTAACGATTTTCGCTTATTATTAATTTTATTATTGCACGAAGATAATATATTATGTGCTTCTTATTGACGCAATAAGATTTCTTCATAACAGCGTTTATGATGTCCTCGATTTAGCGACAAAAGCCCAAGGCAATATGCTCACGCCCGAGACATGCGTCTTTCAAGATCTACAAAAGATCCTAAAGTCCAGCCTGTTAATTTATTTTATAAAATGTTTATTAATATTAAATGTTATATTAATACGTTCTTATATTTTTGTTGAATTTTTTAATCATACAATTATATTTATTCTTTAACATAAAAATGTCTATGTCACATATCGTCTGTTGAAAGTTTAAAAGTGTTAAGATTATGTTGACCGTATTTAAGATTAGATTAAATGAATATTGTATGATTCTAGTATACATGAATGATCATAATACTGTGCAATAACGTCTTAATCAACTCTGGCGGAAAGTGGAAAAAAGAATATTCTGACATTAAGCTCTCTATGCTTATCATATGCTTAGCAATCGCTAGGCTCAACCCTTATCGTTCATCATGACATCATAGTTGTTAATTTTTTTATTTTACGCTGTATCACATTCGTGGAAGAGTATGCAAAGACAACTTGGGAACCTAATCTCAAGACACCCTGTTCCCATTAAGACACAATAAAATTCCCTCATTTTCCGACGAATTGTTGAGGCATTGCACATGACAAGACTCAACGCCACGCTTTGCCCTGCTACCGGAGCAAAGAAAATGAAAATATGAATTATTTCATTTTCTCTAGTGGAACTAAGTCAAATCCTCAACCTAACGCGTGCCATAACAGGCCTCTTTGGAGCGAGGCATAAGCGTGTATATATAAATATATATTTATCGTATAGTAATATTTATTAAGCATTAAAAAAAATTACGTAAAATTATTTATTTGGGTTTGATTTTAGTGAAGATCTCCACATAAGGAAATGAAATATTTAATATTTTCATATCTTCGCCCTGACAACAAGGCAAGAACACGGCGTTGAGTTTCGCCTCAAGATTCCTTGGGGAGTAGGTAAAGGAAAGGACTATCTTAACACTAGATTCCCAAGTTTCCCCTGCCTGCCCTGCTACGTGCGGAATACAGCGTAAAGTTAAATAAAATATAAATACTATGACTATAAGTCCACCGTCTTCCAGTGTCAGTAAGGTTGCGGTACTCAAAGCCCCACTTTTTTATATATGGGTACAAAATATAAATCAATGGTAATCATTTTAAGACATAATATATTAATGTAATGTTTCCATTAAAAGTGAAATAAATCGTCCATTGCCACAGTACATATATAATTAATTTGCAATATGACGACATTTTAATTCCAGGCTCTTTAATTAACCCACGTCAAGTACATGCATTTGTATAACTATTACTTCATAAAAAGAACAATGAGCTTTTACGTTAGTTAACTTTTTTTAAATATAGATATAGAATTATAATTATATTATTATTTTAAAAGCACTATGCATACTTTATTATCATTGTATATCTAAGTAAAAAGTGCTCGGTACTACGAAATGGTTATGCACATTCTTTTTAATTAGTTCGCGGATTCTTTAACTAGTGCATTACGTGTAGTCTCACCTGGCGAGTCTTACATAGGCTTCAGTAAAGCTGGTCTAATCCTCTTAGGAATTTAAAAACAAGTCTGTCTTAAGCGCGGCAACGAAAAATGTCCTGGACTTAAACCATCTTGAGCATTAGACGTTAGGAAAAAAGTATATATTGTGTCATGTAAACTTTTAAGCAACACTCAAGTGTGTGTTTGTTAATGTAAATTTAAATAATAAAAAAAATAATATTTTAATTAAATATTAAAATATTAGATTTTTATAAATATATGTAAGAAGAAGGCCACAAACCAGTAAGTGTTTTGAAGCTTTTAGGACGTAAGATGCCTACTGTGTGAGTCGAAAAAACTCTCTTTTTAGCCGGTTTTCATCATTTCTAAAATGAAAAAGTTTGCTTAAAATTTAGGATGAGGTTAAGTGGAATATTTAAAATATTTGAGTTCTTATTTGTACAAATAGAAATTCAGCTTTTTTAAAATAATCCTTTTGTATACTTGATTGATTGATGAAATAAGGTAAAAGCGTGGCGTTGAGTTCCACAACTCAACACGCAATGCCTCGAATTTGGTGAGATGTAGCCTCTGCCTACCCTGTTATGTGCGGGATACAGTGTAAAGATGAAAAAAAGAAAAAAAATGATATGTTAATATAAACATACACATATGATTAAATGGTCGTTGGTGTTAAATTTTGACTATCGTGTTTTTACTATTTTCATATTCCAATGAAAATAAATGTAATTTCAAATACTTTTATTATTTACTAGTTTCCGCCCGAGGCTTTGCCAGCGTGGACATTTACAAATGGTTTAGCGACTGTCTATTTTGCATATAAAAATAATTTTTTAATCATTCTGCTAGTAAGTCTGGCTTTTTATTTTTTTAAATTTAAAGTACCATGACGTCAGTCAATCGCGCTGCAATCACTAAATAGATTTTGATAATAATAATTCATACAACACTCATTATGATTATCTTATAGCATTGATCTATATACGATACTGTATGATCTATTATTTTCAGCAGGGATATACAGATTCCTTACATTTGATATTCGAGAACAAGCCACATAGACCTGGCTATGGCAAAAGCAGGGGGTGCCCAAATGTACACCCGCCACTTTTAAGGTATGTCCCTGGGATTTGTTTATCGTCATGGCGAATGCCAACTTCAAGGAAAATTGCAACCTCTTGAAGGCAAATTGAGTTGTATAATGGGTATGCGGGCAATCAACTTACTCTCGTTTTTAGCAGCCCGCGTGAGTTTTGTTGCTCGCACAATGTTTCTTCCTAGTTCGCTGATTTGTAATATTGTGCCGTTGCACAATCGCAGGTCATCAAGATTACTCATCAACATAACCGGGACTCCAACCTTTAGCTCCGGCAAACGCTGACTGACCTGACGCCTGACTCTATATCATTGCAGATTTGTGCACGCATATTCTGAGTCAGGTGGAGTTTTTCTAAATGGGACCAAATTGACGAAGCATTGAGATACGCGTTTATTTCATCTACTGGTGCACCTCTCTTGATAACTGGAAGAATTTTCCGAAAATCAACAACAGAACCTTCCATCAGCGCCTTATTAATGTAGCTTCGGTTTAAAGCCTCAAACGCGCGCTTGTGCGATATTGTGCACTCGCCCCACACGATTAATTCACATTGCTGTAAAAGAGCACCGCGGTCGCTGATTTTGCTAATTGCAAGTTGGATTTTCTTCAATTGCAAGATTCAAAGGTAGTTTAAATATCCAATGAGCAATCCGTCCACCGTTTAGTAAAGTGGCTGCAATCCCCGACGATGCCACAGCCAGGGCTACATTACGCTCTTGACGAATGCGAGAAAACAATAAATTCAGCAGGAATGTTTTACCAGTGCTCCTGGGTGCGTCAAGGAAAATAAGTTGCCCTTTTGCACTATTTATGCATTACAGGATTATGTTGTAAACATGTTGTTGTTCGGAAAGTAATTGAGAGGCGTATTTTTTTCACACAAGTCTCTGAAACTATAGTATCGTAGTTCATATATCTCACAATATCACTTGACAGTGCTCCTCTTTTGTGGGGTGAAGGCAAAATCAGACAGGTTTTTGCTAGATATCGTTATCATTCAATCTTCGATAATAGTATATAAAAAAACCTCGTTTATTTTTACGTCAATGGTTGTGTGTGTTTGTAGCCCGTGCAAAATATCTTCACACATTGCTTCTTTATACTTCTCCCACAGTAGGAGAGGGTTTGATATCCCATCGCTACTCAGCAAAATCGCAAACAATTCCCTTACTTTTGATGAGGACTGGCAAAGAGCGGCTTTTGCCATTGTTTCATTTCAGTGGTCGTCGTTTTACAATAACCAAAACAATTCGCACGCTTCTTCTGAATGTTGACCGCTCTTGATCTTCCACAGTCAAATGTGTTTTGTGTGTACTCATGTAAGTACCTAGGGCTGTTCACAACCGATGAGGGTAAAATGACATTTGGCTAATATTGTTAGCATCCACATGCGCATCATTATTCGCAGCATTCTTTCTGCTCGCAGCTTGCTTTGATTTAAAAATATCTTTAGCGTTTACTTTTAATTGTTACGTACATATCTACGAGAAACTGGTGTAGACGTCGCATGCAGCGCAAACGCAAATTAAAATCATTTTCACGCCCCATAAGACGGTAAGAGTTAAAATCCATATATGACACTTTTTTACTGGCCACAGGACGCCTTGTTTGTGGACTTACGTGGAGTGTTTCGAAATGATATCCCTCTTGACCTTTCCAGAATTTGATAGGGTACTGAAGAGCATCGTAGAATTGTCTAATAGACTTTCCCCTGCACAGTGAAAGTTGGTGAAAATACTGGCATTGAAACAACAGTATCTGCACCAAATGACGTCATGTGGAAACAGTATTTGGTGGTTGTATAGGCTCCTCTAATAGTAAGATATTTTCCCCCCGGAACAACACATACCAGCTGTTTCTTGTTTTCATTTCAGTGCGTTACAAAAGCGGCACTTTTTACCATTTTTGTATTTTAATTAGTTTGTGGCTGTCTTAATTGAGACTAATATCGTACTCAAATGCGGCGTGTTTAAAAACACCCCACATATTCTTGCTAAATGTTTATCGCCGCTGCACCATTCTTTCAGCTACAGTGCGTCTGCGAGCGTTTGCTGCTTCTAGAGTCACGGGGGTACCGTCTGCTCCGGCATTTCGGACATACGCAGGTTAGCTATTCTATGAGTGACGTTTCCCTCTGCTGTTATGACTTAGATGTGCGTAGCGAAATCGAGTAAACAGCGTGCTGTTCACACCGAGACTGCGATTGCTCCGGAGTCTCAGACATACGCAAGCTAGCTTGTCACTCAGCCTGTACCGCGCGCTGAGCTGCAGTTTCATTTGGAGTATCATTAGCCCGACGTGATACTAAATAACCAGCATGTTGACTACGAATATTTTCCGTCTGCTCCGTTGTTTAAGCTGCTGCTGAACATAGCTTGACGTGCAGCTTGCTCCAGCCTTCTTATTTCCGCTTAAGCGTAATTTCTTTACTAGTAAATTTCTTAGCCCGACCATCTTTCGACCTATTATATAAATTTGATTTACGCTTCCCCATGTTTCAAAAACATAAAGAATCAAATCCATGAAATAAACAAAGAGGTAATTGCGAAGTAGATTATTATTAAATTCAATATATTGTGTCTTATTACGCAGAACCAAAACAACATAGAAATAAATTACAACGAAGAAATTGCTTTATCGCACCGCAGAGACACAGTCGTTAATATTCCAGTGGTTGTGACATTTCAATATTGCGATGTAGAATACAGGCAACGTCATCTATTGGCTCACTAAACTATACAGAGACTACGCTTACCTAGAATTAAAAGTCCTTTATAAGTCAAGTAATACCCTGTCTCTTTACCAATTTTCAACAGAATCCGTTCAGAATTTTCGTTGTGATTGATGCATATCAAGATTCCTGTATTATCCGAAGGGTTCATTTAATAGAAAGTATCTTATCACCCAAGTTAGCAATCCGTTCAATAGTAGCAGCGTTTTTGACAGACAAACATCCAAATAAACAAAGTTTCACTGGTATATTATTAGTATGATTTAAAGGCCTGATTATTCCATGACAGGTGCAAAATAACTCCCAGTGTCACGTGTAGTAGAAAAAAAAGAATAATATATAGCAAATTTGATAGAATATATTTTAAATCATTATTGTTTATTTTTATATTGCAGAAAAATATCATATAATTAATAGCTCAATATGGGAGGGACCTTGAGAACATAATGTTAAGACAGTCCGTTTCGTTTTCCACTTTCCTCCCAAAATTCAAGAATTGTTTGTTGAGTGGCGAAACTCAATGCCGCGTTTTGCCTCGTTACCAGAGTGAAGAAAAAAAGATATAAAATATTTCAATTAAAAATAGTAAATATTTCATTTCTTCGAGTGGGGATAGAACCTACAACCTTCTGCGTTAGTGCCTCTGCGCCACAACATTTCTCTAAGTTTAAATCATATCTAATAAATTTTGAAAAGTAGACACTGCAATGTATAGACATTACTACTTTAGATACTAGAGTATGTAAAGCGTCAGACTACAACTAAACACCGAAAATCAATACTCGTATGAAATCGAATGTTGTTGTAGTTGTCGTTGGCCAATAATTTCTATTTTAGAATATAATTATGATATTTAAATTTATTAGATGTATATTATCATTATAATTAACTTTATTTTGTATATAGTTTTTTGTAAATGCAATATTTTCGATATTTTTCTATAAAATAAAATAAAATAAAATAAAAGAAGAAAGATTAGATTCGAATTGTATTCGGAGTCGAAGAAACGTATATTATTTTATTAAATAATTTTGACATTCGAAGTATATGAAGAAAAATATACATTATAATAATAAATACCTACGCATATATATGTAGCAACATAAATGATTTGTAATAAGCGTATCAAAAGATAAACATTTCGACATATGTTGATAAGCATTTTTGATGCTTAGTAGTCAGAGCGCTTGAATGGTTTGCAAGAGGCCTGAGTTCAAATTTGTATACATTTTCTAAAAGTATTTCTTTCATAAGTGTTGTTATTTCCAATAATATAAAATGCGTAAATATCTTTTTAGCTTCTTCACAAATGACGGTTCCAGTAACGACATTTTAAAGGAGCTGTTATTAAATGCGTTTATGTGTATTAATTAAAAATTAAAATATAATAATTTAGTTTTGAATTTTACCAAGCATTTTACTATGAAACATTTAAGTCTAAATTTTTGTTGTGTTTCTTGGGAACGAGGACCTCACATGGATTTATTAATTACGCCCTAATTCCTCGCGACGAGACGTCTCTGGACGATATTTCGCAATAAATATTCATGCTAGACTGCTGTTGATTCTCATCGTGGATATATATACTCGTAAAATGCCAGTTTTTATTACAAAAATCCGCAAAGCGTATAAATTTTTATCGGTAGATCTTTAATCTAATCTGAAGTTATAAATTGAAATAAAAATTTTAGTAACATTTAATTAGGTATATATACACCCGTCCTTAGCTGAAAGTCCCAAATCCCACCTTGATTCGGACAAAGGCCCTTTTATGGTTTTAGTATATATGTCGAGAGAAATTCCAGACCCTGCTGCTGGGACTACCAGTAGAGCCATTAAGTTTGGCCAATTTCTTCACAAATATAAAATAAGTAATATCACCAGTGATGGTGTGAAAAATGTTGGTCGCAACAAAATCTGCGTTGAATTCTCAACAGATACTGCAGCGAATGCATTTTTGTCTAATCCCATTTTAAGTCTATGTAAGTATGTAGCAGTTATTCCTATTTTTAAGATAACTCTTTTTTTTTTATGGATAAGACACGGCAAACGAGCGTACAGGTCACCTGATGGTAAGTGGTCACCGCCGCCCACACCCCCGTGTAACACTAAAGGAGCTACAGGAGTGTTGCCGGTCTGTAAGGTGGATGGGCACCGGGGCCCGGCATTACCCAATGCGAAACGCAGTGACCAAGGTCACTACTTAACGCCGGTTTTAAATGC
>DWMZ01002222.1:0-14502 GCA_018249855.1 Eueides tales michaeli | reverse complement strand
TATATATATATATATATATATATATATATATATATATATATATATATATATATATATATATATATATATATATATATATATATATATATATATATATATATATATATATATATATATATATCGTGTAGAACAGTCTATGCCTGAAAACGTAGCAGTCATACAAAGATCAAACTTGCGATCAATTCATTCAACCAGACATCTATTGCGTTGAAACAAAACTATGTCAATATTTTATGAAGACCACTATAAACAAATACATGCTACTTTATAAACAGCGCGCACCTATTTTCCATACATATCAAACTCTTGCCTGAAATATTTTTATGAGTTTTCCATTAAATGGTCACTGGAGTGCCATACATTTACATACCCGTGGAACCCCACGTAATTGGGTTTTCTTGGCCAACGTCCACAAAGAGCTGGCGTATGAACATAAACATATATTTGAAAAGGTTACAAATGACAGTAATAGAAATGTATAGAAGGTACATTACTTTGTTGACGTCAATTCATTCAACCATTTAATCTACACTTTTATATCTTGATTCTTGAAGATATAGAATTCATTGATTTATAAATCATAAGGAACGATATTTTTTTAGAAAACGTTTAGAAATTTGAACGGAGCGGGATTAGAATCCGCACCTCTTTCAATCTGTCCAAGCTTCGAGCTACGACGAAATTCTTATACATTTGTTACTACTTATTTATGTTGGGATCTCTCTATTTTACAAATTTCCGCTGCCAAACCAACCGTCTTATCGCAAGCAGAATGACATCTGAACGAAATCTTGGTATTGATTAACCTAGTGAATCATTATACTGCTCTCTACTTTATTTCCATTTCCAACATATTTTTTAATGTTAGCCAAAATACAATAGTAATATAAAATAATATATAAATCTTCAGAAAAGTTGTGTAATCGGTCATTTGCGACTCCAAACAAAGAGTTCAGATTAGTAATATTCTTTAAAATATTTAAGATTTTTTTCTTCTTTACTCCCAACTCTAGTAATTTGTGAAAGATGCATTGAACGTAGAACGTAGAGTCGTAGAACGTATACGCCAGAACTTGTCTCAATCAAATAATAATCACGCTGTATACCGCCTATGATCCCTCTGTCTATCCTGCCATGTGGATAGACAAAAGGAACATAGGAACGTAGTGCAAAGATATTTTTCGTTCCCCACTACTTAATTAAGGTTAATAAAAAGTATATCTTTGATAAAATTACGAATATTTCCCCTCAAGTTTTATATAACTATATGTTTACATACAAGATACAAAGTAAACTTGATTTGACTTTCAATGAAGCGCCGCCGTAACAGAAGCTGTTGTCAGTGTCTCGCGGTATGCACATTGTTTTGCAAAAATTACTATTACATTTTCGTTAAATTGACGGCCAGCTGCAACGATTATCACTTTATATTATCACTTTATTATTCTTGTATATGTATTTTGATAGGCCTGTCGTGGCGCAGCGGCACTAGCGTGTGACTGTAACCGATAGGTTGTGGGTTCGATCTCCACTCGAGGAAATGAAATAATTAATATTTTCAATTTAAATATTAAATGTTTCATTTCTTCGTTATGGTAACAAGGCAAAAAGCACGGCGTTGTGTTCCTCCACTCAATACGCAATGCCTCAAATTAGGCGGAAAGTGGAACGGAGTTCCTTAACACTAGGTTCTCAAGTTCCCTTTGCCTACAACTTTTTTATGTAAGATAAACAATAATATTTTCGTTACTACATTAATGTAAACATGATTGTTTACAGTGAATAATGAAACCAACGTGTATATAAAAACATAAGAATAATTTAAAGTTGTGGATTTGGCTCGAGGAAGTGAAATAATTATTTTTTAAAATAAAATATTTGATATTTTCTTCGTTCTGGTAACAAAGCACAGCGCCGCGTTCCACCATTTAACACGCAATACCTTAAATTCGGTGAAAAGTGGGGAATGGAATAGTGTCTTAACACTAAGGTTCCTAAGTTCCCCTTGCCTACCCTGCCATGTGCGGGATACAGTTTTGTATTTATATTATTATTCGTTGTATTTTTATTCTATTATTATTAGTATATTTTATATGTTAGTTGTATTTTTATAGAAAAAAAGTAATTTAAATATTTCAGACAATTATAAAATATATGATTAAAGATAAATTTAATTTAAATCACACAATGTTTATTCCGTATATATTTTTTTCCACATATAATTTTTACACCTGGAAGAGGGTGTGTGAAACAGATCATCCGCATCATCACGGAATTATTTTTGGCCATAAACGAAAAAGGTTTCTGTGTTTTTGTGGACTTCTCTCTGTTTTATGTGTTTTTATGAACTAATCTCTCTCCCTCTCTTTTCTTATCTCTGGCTACCCTACTAGAGATACACCTTAATTAAGCAAAGAATTATAATTTTACAGGACATAATTAGTTTGTAATAAACTCATCTAGATAAATTTTGACGGATATCGTTCGAATTCGAAGCGTAGATATATTTAACCTACGCATCCACCATTTTTCTCTATGAAATAACAAATATTATTTTAAGTGATTGATACAGAACATGAATTGAACCGTACTCCATATTTTCTAAAAACACATACACTCGTACATACGTTTCTATAAAAACTTTTACAATAACATTGTTTCTTGCAAATTGCTACTAAAAATAAAATCAAAGGGTAAATAAATGTTAAGGCCTGTCGTGGCGTAGGGGCACAGGCGTGTGTCTCTAAAAGTAATAAGTTGTCGATCCCCACTCGAGAAAATGGAATATTTAATATTTTCAAATTAAATATTTAATATTATTATTTTTTCGCTCTGGTAAGAAGGCGTAGCGCGGCGTTGAACTCTGCTACATAGCACGTAATTTCTCAAATTTGGCAAAAAGTGGGGAACAGAACGGAGTGTCGTAAGAGTAGGTCCTGCAGTTCCATCTGCCTATCCTGTAATGTACGAGATACAGCGTGAAGCTGAAATAAATAAATAAAAAATATATATGTACTATAGTAATGATTAGCAAACTTCATCCTAATAAATAAAATTGTAATCTATATAATGTATATTTTTTTATATGTTTTAAAATATAATTAAGAAAACTATGGACAACGCGGAAAATTTATTAATTAAAGCAGCAATATATGGTTTATTATTTATCATAAAGAGTATGTATATAGGTTCATTGTATTTTAATTCTATTTAATTGAATTCATCTTGTTTCGTTTAATTAATATGTAATTTTTAAAGTGCTATATAAGCTGTCTGAAACTTTACTAAAATGTGGCTTTTACTCATAGCTATGGTAAGTAAGCATTATCATTATTATAAGTAAAAAAATATAGCGCAGGGTCGACCTTCGCTCTAGTACAAGACAAAGTACAGCGTTGAGTTCCGCCGCTCAACAGTAATGTGTTTAATTGAAGTTCACAAACATAAATACTATACTTCATATAAAATTAACTACCAAAATATTTTTTTAATTTTACGAAGTATCCCGGAACCGGAACCCGGACTTGGGACCCTAAATATTTCGTCCTCATTGGGACACTTCCGGTTCACTTATTAAGTAGCCAACCGGACCGGTCGGTTTTTATAATATGAACCCATAATGTGTCTTTGGAACCAAGATCAAGTAAAAAAAACATACACCGATTATATTGGACAAAATTTTAGTAGACAAAGAATAAATGTTAATCAGATTTTTATTTCTTAATCCGAGACCAACTATGAAGCTTGTTGTGGCGCAGGACCACAAGCAAGTATAAAAGCGACAGATTTGTTTTCAACCCGAGAAAATTGAATATTTAATATTTTCAGTAAAAAAAAATAAATTCCTCACCACCAAATATAGGTTATATTAAATATTTATATAATATTAATTTTATAATAGTATATTTTATAATAGATATGCCTAATAGTAACAAGAAAATTGTTTAGAACACACCCTGTCCTAAGTAAAAGTTTTTAATGTAAAGATAAAAATAATACTTTTTAAAACAAATGATTGTTTTATCTATTAAGATATAAATTGTATATATAAATAATATTATAATTAGTATATACGACAAGAAAATGTTATATAATATTAAGATAAAAAATAGTGTACGGACCAAGTGTCTGTAGTGTAATTTATAATATATAAAAAATAAAAACACTACGTTTCCCTGTTCCCACTGTCTACCCTGCCATGTGCGGCATGTAAAAAAAGTTAAAAAAAAATTTAATCTCTATTGACATAAATGCCTATATATTACAACATCTTTATAGAGATAAAATTACTAGTGACGTGATGCACGTCACACCGCAGACTAGCGTGTCAAACGTACCTGTCAGAGACAACTCGCCCATAAATGCAGACGTTTGTTTTTAATGCTTAATGAAATGCCATGTTTTGTCTATTTAAAAATGTTTTTGTTTTCTTTCCTCTTATGAATTGAAAGTATTGTACCGGTATAATTACTTCTTTGATCCATTGAATTGCATTCGAATGGAATTCTTTTTCATATTAAAGAGTCATTTACTTCTCATTTTGTTCACAAATAAGGTAGAAATACAAATTACAAAATGTTCTTTTTATTTTTTATAGTTATATATTTATACCTATTTGATAAAAAATATATATAAAATAATTTATTTATTATACTTAACACATTAGTTACTGAAAGCCATTTCCAATATTTAGCATATAATTACCCTAAACAAACATAATCCTCATAGTTATTTGTCCTAGTAAATGCCCAAAATAAATAAAATTTTAGATTATATATAGATAAATAATTAAGAAAGTGAAATGTAAGAGTATCTTAATATACCTACGTATAACATTTTTTTTAAATAATATTAGAAATCTATTTAAACATAACTTAAGATCATGGAATCACGATCATCATATTGGTAATTGTTTTAATATTTTTAAGAAATGACTTGATTTTAAGGGTCTACCTTAAAATCAAGTTATTTCTTAAAAATATAAAAAAAAAAAATTATTTTTTAAAGGGTCTACCTTAAAATCAAGCTATTTCTTAAAAATATTAAAAAGTACATATACTATGTTATGTAATATAATGCTTTCTTGTTTTTCTTTTCTGTTCTGGAACCTAATATTAATACACTTCAATCCACACTTTTCACCAAATTTTGAAGGCACTTTATGTTGAGTGGGGGAACGCCGCACTTTGCCTTGTTACCAGAACGAGCATGTGAAAATATGTATATCTATCTATATTATACCTAGCCTTTACTTTTACCTATTGCACCACGTGTTACCGCCACAATTGATTTTACAGCTATGTTTTTTGTCAATTGATTTTACAGCTATGGCTTTCATGTGTCATTTGCAATTCTTTCATTTGTAAATAATAGTACTTCATGTATTTATTATTATTTTGTTAATATAAACCTTAATAAGTCTTTAAATAAAAATCCAAAACTATATTTTTTTATTGGTATTTAATTTACTAAATTTAAAAACGTATAAAAATTTGAACGAAGCAGGACTTGAACCCGCGCCTCTTGCAAACCGTCCAAGCGCTCTGACCAACTAAACCATTCGTTCTCATCGAGCTCCGTCGAAATCCTTACACGCTTGTTTTTACACTTTAAAAATAGTAATATATATTTTTAAATTTGTGACAAAAACGGCTTTACCGATTTAAACCCGATTTTAATTATTATATTTGGTCATTTTCTCTAAAGGTTTAAAATTCAAGATTTATTAATAAAAAGCTATATCAATATAAAGTATTTTGTAGCTTTTAGTAAACAAATAACTGAGTAGCTTAAGAAAGCAAAACCGCGAACGAGACGCTATAAGGAATTAAATTTTATTAAACTTTATTTTTTTTACAAATATAAATTGATAAGCGCATTATAATATCATTTTTATAAAAATATAAAAGATATTTTCCTTTTTTACAAAATTATTCTATGGATTACAAAACATTTTAAAAGATAATTATAGCCGGCAATTTATAATATTCATCCTTTGTCAATTTATCACTCAAAAGTTACTTAATAGATAAAAAGTTCTGAGAAGACGCCTTTGGAGTAAAGTTCAATTCACTTACGCTATACAGAGCGAGTTACATTTTTTTTTTAATGTGATTAGAGATCATTTACCACGGAAGCCTTACTTGTTGAAATTTTAATTTTTGTTTTGCCCCGACGCAAGAAAGAGGTGTTAAGAGTTTGACCAGCTCCATAATACTGTCTATGGCACAGTATCTTCTCAATGGATTTGAGTGTGGTTTTTTTAATGGAAAGCCTTATTCATCTATGTAGTTCTTATCTATTTTTAGAGGCAGTGCAAAAGGCAGCAGCTTAAGAGGTACACGCACCATATTAATAAGAGGCCGTGTTTATTTTTTCGTGGAGAGTATTTCATTTTTTTGTTTCAATAAGATATTTAAAAAAATATATTACCACTTTCTTTATTTTTGTATTTAAATGTGATTTGATGGAACAGTTAATGGAAATAAAATTTATTGAAGGATCTCTCTGTTCTCTTCATAATTTGTTTTATTTAGACATAACAATGGACAGCGTCTGGAACTTTAATGGTATTGGATTCCATGAGAAATTATTCCTGAAAAATTGAATATCTTCAATTTCTCTCTCTGATGCAATGGAATGAGTGCGGCCTTGAGTTCCGGCAATTAAGATGTAATACCTCGAATTCGAGGGAAAACGGCGAACGGATTATCCTAACACTGTTTTCTCTCTGATTAGACTTTTCGGTACATAATATATACAGAATAAAGCATAAAGCTAAGAATATATGGTAAATAATTAAAATGTGCGCCACAATAAAAATTATTTTACGCTGTGTTCCGTAGTAAGAGGAAACTTGAGAAGCTAGTATTAAGACACTCCATTCCCTTCCCCTCTTTCTCCCAAATTTGAGTCATCGTGTGTCGAGTGACTTCGCTTCGCGTTGTTCCGAAGTATTTATGTATAAAAATAGATTATACTATTCTATGCATATGCAATTCATCCATATAAATAGTACATATTTAACACATACTTAACTGAATACGTTTGTATGTACAGTGTACGTATACATCTATTACAATAGAACGTAACATCCCGCAAAGCTTTAAAGTGCAAATAGTAACGATCGAGCTCGAGTTCAGATACCGTTGAATGTCCCATTAGGAGAGTGAATCCACGATCTATTTATGTATTTAGATTGTAGACATTTCAGCTTGACAACTGCAAAGTAACGTTGACCTCTTGAAATGTTATTTATTTATCATTTAATTATTGTCTTAACCTAATTCTGAGGATAAATTGTTATATAAGCTTAAATGATGTATACTTTAAATATTTATTTAGAAAATGTTAAAAAAATTTGAACGTAGCCGATCTTCAACTTGCGCCTCTTGGATACCAGACTCGTGGATTTCCAAGAGGCGCGAGTTAAAATGGCACTACGTTCAATTTTTTATAAGTTTTGTAAATAAGTATTGTTTATTTCTAAAGTGTGAATTAACACAAAAAAAGCTAAAATGTATAGTTTAGTTGAGAAAAACTTTGTTATGATTATAAATATTTGGTTTATTTTTATGGAAATTATAAGGCAAACGAGCGGGTGCGGGTCTTTTTGAGTGATCACCACTGCCCGTGTAACACTAGAGGAGCAGGTACGTTGCTGTCCTTTAAGGTGGAAACAGACGCACTGTTTGAAGGTACCCATGTCGTATCGACCGGATGACACTGCCGCAGGTAGAGTGTTCCACAGATATGTGATGCGTGGAAGGAAATTCCTACAAAACTACTCAGTAGTAATACGCCCCGTATCTAGATGATTATGAGGAAGGTACTTCAGCTTGTGACCGCACAGTACGTGTGGTTAGAAAATTCGGCGACGGGTACCAAGTTAAACTGTTCTCTAGAATACTCACCATGATAAATACGGTAAAGAACGCACATCAAGATAAGTCTTTACTATATAAAGCCCCTCACAGATAATTGGGTCACCAAAGATTCGAACGGCCCTACGACGTTGTATGTGATGAAAGCTCAAAGCTTGAACCAGCTACTAGAGTGCATTTTTTTCATATAAGAATTCAAGAATTTTCATATAAGTGTTCTCTTCCTTCTACATATAAAAGCTTACAATAAAGTTAACAAGAAATCATGTGTTACGTACGTAGGTGTTACGGGTGTGTAGCTGTATAAATAATTTTCTACTGAAAGTACAAATTGTTTTTGTGCTTTAGAACATTACTTTTGAATAAATTGTTGTACATAAAGATTCTCATTAAAAATCGTTTGAGGCTACTGTATATTTGATTGCGGAAGTTAACGTAGCAATCTATTTTTAAGTTTTAAAAAACACTTTCTAAAAATGGAATTATTATAAATTATTTGATTTAAAAAATGTTTCAGGACTTTATAGTAAAATTAAATTAAAAATGTGAGTCCCGAAGTTCCCTTAAAAGTCGTTGGATTCCGAAATAGAAGAGGATCATTTCCGTACTGATGTTGTTGCAAGGGGCGACTAAAGTACGTGTAGGAGAATTACGTTGTCAGCTGTGAGCAGACTATGGGCAGACTCAATCAGATCATTACCAGCCCCGGCATTCTACGTCGACGCTGTGTACTCCGGTCGTGCAAGTTTTTTTCGGGAAAATGTCAACCAGTGCTGTATACATCTTGTGTCCTCCGTCTCCTCCTCTCCTCGAGTCTCTGTATGGGGAGAAAAGAACTAAAAGAAAGTCACGAGTCTACGCGTTAACCACTCAAACATCCCGATTTGTCCTGTCACAAGTTTTCGAGAACACTCTTCTTAAAGCCACACCGAGCATCAGTATATTGGGCCTCAGCTTTTCAAGCGACTGCCAGTATTGCGATCATTTGGAAAGCCCATCATCAAATTAGCCTCGAAAGAAACTTGGGGGCCATCATCAGAGCGAGACTGTACACTCCAAAATACTCTATATACACGGCCCAGATCCGGCGTCGTATGGAGTACTATTCTCATGGTCTCCATCAGTATCAGCTTGAACCATTTGATCGCATACTACGTAGAAACATTCGAATCGTTGATGATCTGTGAAAGGCTTGATACTTTGGCTTTGCTTAGAGACGTGTCGTGGATGTGCGTTCTCTACCACATTTATCACGGGGAGTGTTCTGGAGAATTTTTTGACTTCGTACCTGCCGCCGAATTTTCTAACCGCACAGTATGTCACAAGCTAAAGTACAACGGTGATCACTCGCCATCAGGTGACCCATACGCCTTTTTTCATAAAAATGGCCTTATTCATTGCTATTTGCCTAAACAACTAAAGTTATAAAAATATTTTTATTACTCTTTAAAGTGATATTTTCGTTCTTCGTTTCTCCTAGACCCTAGGATAATGAAAATAACATGACCAAGGCCGTTTTCCGAATTATGCTCACAGCGCAGATTTAAACCAAACACTTATATGCATATAGAATATCTGCAACCTTTGGGATTCATGAACTAACTGTAAAAAATGAAACGGGGATTTACGTTATATGTAAGCTTACATTTTAGGGAAAATAATGATGACGTAATTGCACACAGAAAGATTATTCAGGTACAAATATATGTATCTGGATTTTTTTTTTTTATATATCTGGATCTCTTAAGATACTTCACGATATCATTATTATGTACGAAATAAGCAATATCATTATACCAGTTTTCAAATTTTTATGTGACACTGAATATGGTAACCATTTTCTTTTTGAACACTGTATGAGATAATTTAGGATTGTTGTCAGAAAATATAAACATATTTTTACATGACATCTTCTTTCTATAATAAATATATCATTTTCTTGAAGTTATAAATAAACTAGTTTAATTTGTATTAATTTATTCTTTATTTCATTTTTTTATTTCAATTTAATCATTACGGCATTATCACTTTCTTGAAAAAAAAAATATTGCTTTCAATAATATGTTAATTGTCCCAAAATTTAATTATTCATTAATGAACATTATTCTTTATAATATTTATAAAAAAAATGTATAGATTAAAAAAAAACAATAACATATAGGTATTAAAAGACAACCATTAATTTGAAACATCAATTTAATTTTTCTATAAACATTACCTATTGTATAATAATATATAAACCGAAAACTTACACTGAACATTATTTGTGACTATAATAATAATATGCGGGGTTGGTATAAAAAAACTTTTAGATATTGTTTTGTTTATTTATTAAAAACTTATTCTTTATTGACCGGTTTGAACCAGCTTTGGCCGGTTATATGCCGACAAAGACGGTTAAGACCGGTTTTGTCCGGTTATAAGCTGATACAGGCAGTTAGAACCGGTTTTGGCCGGTTAAAAGGCCGATATAAGCGGTTATAACCGGGGACACGTGGCTTCTTATGGCGACTACTCGATGACCGATTGTTCCTCTTTGACAAAGAATTCTACAACTTCTTCAACTGTATTCGTTTGGTCGGTGTCGACACCGTCCGTGTCTACATCTGGAGAAACAAAAAAATAGTCATTAATAAATATTATCAATCTTTGCTTATAATAAATCAGTGACCGATCACTGTCTGTATATGAAAGATATTTAAAAAAAATAAGTAGAGGCCCAAAATGACGGTTTTAAAAAATTATGACTATTTGTCTGTGCGTTTGTACGCGCTAATCACAGAAACGGCTAAAACAGATTTAAATACAGTTTTCACTTTTATATTTTGGCAACCTTTGAAGTAAATAAAAAAGTGATGTCAATTACAATTATATAGTCCGAAAAAAAATATCAACAAAATTCTTATTTAATTAGAGGAAATTTCAGTTATCAATGTAAAATAGTATTGCTTTAAAAGTAATAATATTATTAGAACATCTATGTAGCGGGCGTCTTAGTATTATAGTATAGTAAATATGAAATATGTGAAGACAGATATTGTTCTCCTTTCACACAAAAAAATACTAAACCATTTCAGGCGAAATTTTGCAGTAATATATATATCAGCATAAAACATAATTTTGAAATAATATAAATATAAGTAGGAACGGGCGAAGCCACCAGTATGAAATAAATATAAGAAAATATTACACTCACAGTCCCTAAGCTCTATACGTCTTGGCTTCTGCTCGGCCCACTCTAGAGTCTTCTGTTCGCGGTACTCTATGTACTTCTTCATTTGCTCCGTACGCTTGGCGACCAATTCCTTGATACGAACAAATATACTGTTTAATATTTATATTACATATATGTAAAATATAAATAATACATTTTGAAATAAAAAATTCCGCCATTTTTCTGAATTCAATACCGCTTTGTCTTCTTAGTAGAACAAAGAAATAAAAATACATTAGACTTAAATGGGATCGAACCCATAACCATAAAGTTTACAGTTAGCCACTGTACCACTGAGCAACTGCACTATATATTCAAATAGATAAAAAAAATAAATTACATCTAAACAGTTCACAATCATTAAATACTTTCAAAAAATAATTATGAACATTGTTTAAATCCACTATGAAATATTTAACATTTTCATTTCTTCGCTCGTAACATGACAAAGCGCGGGGTTGAACTCCGCCACTTAACATGCAATGCCACAAAATCAAAGGATAGTGAGAACCAAACAGAACATCTCATCACAAGGTTCCCAATTCCCTCTATCTATCCTGGCATATGGAGGATACAGAAAAATAAACATTTCCAAAATAAAAGAAGAAATTATCAATATATAAAAAACAAATTTGCAACATTAAAAAAAAAATCAACATAAAAAACAAATTTTCAACATAAAAGCAAATTTCCAATATAAAAAAAAACAATTTTCAACATAAAAAAAAGTAAATTTTCAATATAAAAAAAAGCTAATTTCCAATATAAAAAAAACAAATTGGAACATAAAAAAGCAAATATCAAAATGTTGGAACATAAAAAAGCAAATTTCCAATATAAAAGATCCTCACCTTGCTGGCCTTACTGCTCCTCATACGATCTTTAGACTCAAACTGAGAGTAATATTTCTTGAGGTTCTTTTTAATATCCTTTTGCTGTTTCTCCGACAACAGAGTGGGAGGGCGCGGTCTCCACAGGAATTGTGCGAATCCTTCTTTCATTACTCTATAGATAAATAAAGATTCTTAATATAGCATTTTTTTACCTGGGGAATTTATAGTGTTAAGACACTCTTTTCATATAGAAACATTTCCGTTCCATACATCCATCTAAATTCGAGACATTGAGTTAGTTTAAAACGTATTTATTTATAATATATATAAACACGCTTCACCAAGACGGAACAAAAGACATTCCAATAATTCTTAATTTATGAAACATAGCGTGTTGGAATTTTACATAGAGCACTTTGTCTTATTAACAAAATGGGGAAATAAAATTACCTTAAGCGGGAATCGAACCTACAACCGTCTCATTTACAGCCAGATATATATCAAGACTAACATAATCTCCATGTTATATTGTATTCGATGCTATATATCTCAAAAAGACAGTGTGACGTCACGCGAGTCCATAACCACAGAAAATATATATAAACTTAACAACTTCATATATTTCTAGAATAACGACCTGCCCACGGCTTCCTTCTCGCTTCTATTTTATTCATTAAGATGAATTACTGCATTAATATATGGTAAGCCGTTTCTAAGATTAGTGCATACAAATGCACAGACAAACAGAAGCAGTCTAACAAACAAAAAAATTAAAAAACTACTATTTTGAGCCCCATTACAATAACAAACAAGATTTTTTTTTAATATATATATAAGTAAAGATTTTAATAATATCATTTAGATAGAATCATATATTAATTTTAAAATAAAATATTTACAAAATACATACAACAGGCTCGATGGCGCAATTGGTAGTGACCCTGCCTTGAACGCCAAGAGTCGCGGGTTCGATTCCCGCTCAGGACAAATATTAATGTGATGAACATTTGTATTTGTTCTGTGTTTGGGTGTTTTATATGTATTTAAGTATTATATTTGTGTTCCCTCTGTTGCCTGATATCCGTAACACAAGTGCTTACGCTACTTAGTACGGGTCAGGTCAATGTATGAGGTGTTGTGTGAATTTTATTATTATTTATTATTTATTATTAGCAAACATTTACCTTCTCAATATCTTGCCCTGGAACGACCACAAATAATATCCACAATCCATTTTACACTTGAGCGAGGAGACACCGGTCACTACATAGCGACCTGTTGGGTCCCACTCAATGCCCGACATCTGTAATAGAAATATATTATATTAGAATTATTTAATAAGAAATTAAAATAGCAAATTATATTATTTTTCTTTACTCAGCAGCAGGGTACGCAGAGGAACCCTAGTGTTGTTCACTTCATTTCCCATTTTCGCGTCCACATTGTGTGCGTAAACGCCAGTGTGAGAAAATTTAAAAAATACTATTTCTAGTGGGTATCGAACCCATACGGTCGTGTTAAAAGGCGTAAATATTGGGCTTAATTTTTTTTTATTTTTTTTAGCTTCACGTTGTATCCCCACAAGGCAGGGTAGGCAGAGGGAACCCGGGAACCTAGTGTCTAGACACTCCGTTCCACTTTCGTTCCCCACTTTCCGCCGATTTTTGAAGCATTGCGTGTTGAGTGGCGGAACTCAACGCCGCGCTTTGCCTTATTACTAGAGCGAAGAAATAAAAACATTAAATATTTAAATTGAAAATATTAAATATTTCATTTCCTCGACTGGGGTCGAACCCAGAACCTGTGGGTTACAGGCAACGCTTGTACCGCTGCGTCACGACAGGCCTCTATTTTTTTATCAATATATCATGTTCCTGTTCAAGTTAATATTAATCAAATAATACTAACAAATTATTTTGCAGCATCTTAAGTTAGTTTGCAAGAATATTTTGCAGCAAATTTAGTTAGTTAGCAGCAGTAGTTAGTTTTATAAAAGTTGGTAATAAAGTAATTTGAAATGAGTTGTCACGATTCCACACGAAATTGGTCCATATCATTATTATATATAAAAACTAAGACAATGTGATACATAAACAAGTATCTATTTATAACAACATGCTGTATTTTATTTTTTTTAGCTTCACGCTGTATCCCGCACGAGACTTATTACCAGAGCGAAGAAATGAAACATTAAATATATAAATTGAAAATATTAAATATTTCATTTCCTCGACTGGGAATCGAATCCAGAACCAGTCGGTTACAGTCACACGCTTGTGCCGCTGCGCCAAGAAAGGCCTGCCCATCTATTTATAACATTTTTTAAAAAACTTTTCTTTATCAATGTACTTAAGTTGCATTTTTGCATACAACTTTTCGAGCAGGTTTAACCAATTTAAAAGTCTGTAATGTGTTATTTAAAAAAAGCATTGTTCTCGTTTCAACAACTAAAAAAATATATAACCAATACCTGATAATGATCAGAAATGTTCATAATAGTGAAATCATTAGTATCAACAAAGGCCAACGCTCCACCAGTCAGACCAAAATTGGCCAACACTATAAACTGTCC
>DWMZ01002221.1:0-14507 GCA_018249855.1 Eueides tales michaeli | reverse complement strand
CGTCTGACTGCAAAGGTGACGGTTAAGGTTTAGATTTATTCCACTTAAGGAAATCAATTATTTTAGTTTCTTTACTCTTATAAAAAGATTAATTACGGCGTTGAGTACCGCCTATTAAACTATCATTAAGATAGAAGATGGGAAACAGAGTATTTTAGCATCAGATTGCATCAACCTACCCAAGTATACGTGGTATACAGCATGAAACTAAAAAAATCTCAACTATAGAGCTCATTAATTTATATACTTGCTGCTTTAATATTAGTATTTCATAATTTCGTTTAAAATTAATACTTGTGGTTTTGCTAATAATATTATATAATATTATTTGCGGTTAGGCAGATTATTTTTGCGGTAGCACGTATCTTTATTGCTGAAGAATTAAATATCGTTGACAGCTTCCTGATGCTCCTTGAATAACAGGTTTGGTACAACGCGTTGTTTGACATATAAATTTTAATATTTTTATATTAAATTTCTATTATTAGATGAATCTGTTTGTCTGTCGGTAACGCCGTAGCTACTAAATGAATGTACTGATATAAGTTCGATGGTTCTTATTTATTTTTTATCAAAATCAAATTAACAGCTTGAAAGCATTTTGCTAAGATGAGTGGTTTTTGCATCGAGGCTTCATACATCTCATTGTTTTCTGTTAAAAGTCATATTTAGTGTATTACGGGACGTGAGTCAGGCACATAAGGGTGCGACTGTTAAGTTGTGGATTCGATTGCCACTAGTGGGTATGAAATATTTTTATTTCTTTGCTTTGGTGACAAGGTAAAACACTACGTTGACACCCACCCAATGTCTTAATATTTTGACGTAAAGTGGGAAAAGAAAGTTTTCTAATATAGTTGCCCATGTTCCCGCTGTCTACTTTGCTGAAAAAAAATATATAAAGTAATATTCTCAAAATTTACTTATAATATTTCACATTTGTTTACTCACACACGGGGCTATAGTCGTATCTAATATATGTGGCAAAGGAAGAACGTTATGAAAATTACTCTAGTTCTATATTCACATAACCAAATAATAGAATTGTTTGTGAAAACGTTCAGCACAGTAAAAGTGTATCAATATATAAGCTTATTTATATGAAATGGTTACGGATTGAATCTGATAATGTTTTAAATTAGGGAAAACTCAGGCAAATATTTATGTATGTTATTTTTATATACACATGTTTAAATTATTCAATTAAGTAATATCTTATTTACATAATATTATGTTTGCGTTTGTTATCCGATTTCTCGAACTAACCGGCTGTATTAATTTAAATAAAACTTTTATAATGCAAATGTATTATTTTGGATATCAAGTATAAAAACTTTTATATAATTAAGAGCATGAGTTGGGTGTAAAAGCGAGTGTGTGTATGTGTACTAATCAAAGAGAACAGATAGTTGTCAACAATAACTTATGACATGTCATTAACGTTGAACGGCGTTGATTTCCATCATTCAAGATATAACATACAATATGTCAAAAAATGTTCGGTGTTGGTTGAAGGGTAGAGGTAAGGAGAACCATCTCAGTACAGTAACAAGTGGCCACTGAAATAAAGCAAATTAAGGTGACGTATTAGTAGCAACAGAGAAAATTTCAAACACAACGCTAAAAAGGAAAAGGAAGACTTCAGCTTTATCACAGTGCGCTTTTTAGGTCGATTTAGAAATCTAAGTAAGTCTTCTCATGATAGAATTTTCAGTTAATTTTACTATTTATAACTGCTACTTTTGTATCATTTCTTGATGCTACACTAGCGTTGCTTTGGCGAGTAATCAAACCGTTATTTGTTGCTTACAGGAGGACAATTTTTCAATTTTTCTCTTATATAAGATGCTCCTCCTTACCTCTACCCTCCATAGGTGCTTGGGTAACTTTTTGTATTCTTTGTTACATGCAGGGTACAGCGTGAAAATAAATAAAAGAAAAATGCCAAATATCCTCTTAAAGTTCCTGAATAGGATGCTTGCTTATTATTTATTGTTATGTATTTAAATATGGGACACGAGTCGATGGAACTATTTTGATTCACTACACTATATTGTTATCATGAGACAAGAGAATACATTTAACACCCGATATTTCATGGCTTAGCTCTTAAATATGCGATTGTAAACGCGACGGGTTGTTAGTGTAATCCTCAATTGGGGATTATTTCTTCGCTATGACAAGGCGCGGCGTTCAATATCACCACTGAACACGCAATGAAAAATGAGAAAAATCGTATTTCTAAATAAATATGTGTGAATTTTTGCTGAATCTTCATAAAAAATCAAAATATTATGGCATTTTCCCTTACAGTTCTCTTAAACATGAGCTCTCAATAAATGAATGAAATTGGAAACGAACGTTCTTTGACCTATCGGTTTTATTTGCGCAAGTCTCAAATATACGATTAAAATGTATATTGCCAACTTTCCTATATATGTAATTTATAAGTATATAAGAGGATAGACATGCGATTGTAAACATTATTTGTGGGTTGAAAGAAATGGAATAATTATTATTTTTATTTCTCCGCTTTGGTAACAAGGCAAAGGCACTGCGTTAAGTTCCGCCACTAAATTTGGAGGAAAGTGGGGGATAGAAGTTTCTTAATGAGGACAGAGTGTCTTAACACTAGGTTTCCAGCTTCCCTCTCTCTCTATCCTGCCGTATACGGAGGATACAACGTGAAGCTGAAAAATAAAACAAATAACCTATTTTAAATTTGCAAGGTGAACGAATTTACAGTTGGGTACATTAAAAATAATCGTTCTCTTTCGTAATATTATTACGAAATATTTTTTAGTCTTCCTCGATATATGGCCTAAAGATTACATTTTTAAGAAAAAATAATGCTTTTTGAGTTTAGAGCTCGGAACTAGACCATTAACAATTTTATAATATTAGTATAGACCTGTATTGAGCCTATCGTGGTGTAGTGTGTTTTGTCAATTATAGTTAAATTAAATATTATTACCTTACCCCAGTAACATAAAGTACTGATGATTATTTGATTTATAAGATGATTTTTGGCACTTTACTCACAAAAAGGAATAGGAACGAAATTGAATCAGAGTGGAAACGGAGATCAGAGTGTCCTATCACTAGGATTTTACTCCTAATCCTGCAGTGTGAGAAGCAGTAAGATTTAAAAAAAAGCTATTCTACTTCATAACCTCCGTACCACTATATTATTTAAAAATCCTTATTTAGTATTTTAGTCTTCAACGCAAAGAGGGGTACCATAAGCTTTTTCTGTTTATCTGTATGTCTATCTACGGCGCCGCAGCTCCTAAATAAATGAATCTATCTGGATATTTTTTAAAAGCATTATTGATAATGGTGATTATGCGTATATTTCATGACAATTGGATTAGCAGCTACTACTAATTTAATACTTTTTTTAAGGGTTGTTCGCTTGTTTTAAAAATATATTTTATAAACTTTTATTTCACCATTGATCATTATACATTTTTTTATGAAATAGACACCTAAAAACGTTCCTTAAATGTTGTTTATTAAAAATGTTTAATGCGCCCACTCGAATCAGAATATTTGAATTCTCAAAGTGCTTCCTGTGTAATCTGAACAACGGATGATGTATTTGAAGAAATATTTATTATGTATTGAGGCCTGTCATGACGCAGCGGCACAAGCGTTTGACTGTGACCAACAGGTTGTGGGTTCGATCTCCACTCGAGGAAATTAAGTATTTAATATTTTCAATTTAAATATTTAATGTATTCATTTCTTCACTCTGGTAACAAGGCAAAACCTGGCGTCGAGTTGCCGCCACTCAACACACAATGCCTCAAATTCGGCGTAAAGTGGAGACCGGAAGTGGAACGGAATGTTTTAACACTAGGTTCCCAAGTTCCCTCTGCCTTCCCTGCCATGTGCAGGATACAGCGTGAAGCTAAAAAAAACTTATTATATTCTCTCTCCTCTAGGCATTAGCAGAGTACACAGATTAGCTCTTCAGATTATTCTCTATCTTAACAAACTAAAAACAAGATGTTTTAGACTCATAATATATTCTACACGTAACAATGTATGTAGGCAGAGAGAACCTGGGAACGTAATATTAAGACACTGTTCCCTTTAGGACATTTCCGTTCATCTACTTCCGATGAATACTCGAGGCGTTGCGTGATGAAAGCGAAAGCATCGCTGCGCTTTCTCTTGTTGCTGAGGCGAGGAAATAGCCATATTAAACTTTTCATAACGAAATGAATTTTAAAAATAAATTATATTCATTTCACTAGCAAGAATTAATAATTTTAAATGAAACACTTTTAAGCGGATTTATAACGGGTCCCGTGACCACGGACTACTGTAAAGTGTTCGAAACATCGGTTTTCCAAAAAATGTTTAAAAGTCAATATACGCGATTAATCCGTTTAAAAGTGTTTCATTTAAAATGTGTAACAATCGCGAAAATCAAAGATACTATTAAGAATGCATAAATATCCTTTCCTCGTTCTGGTAGCAAGACGATAAGCAGTTCCGATTTTGCCCTCAGTCCGTAATGTCTTGACACTTTCTCGAAAAAACGGGAGTGTTAATAAAAAAAAATGATACAACCATTTGAATCACATGACTGAAGCAAGTACAAGCTAGCTTCCATATAATATTGTTTTGCAGAAGACTGTATTATAAATTAAATAGTCCGCTGAGTGTTTTGTAACGTGACTATATAGGTAAACAATGAAAAGCTCTATTATTATATATTGTGATAAGCTTCTTGTCTGTTGACTAAAGTTCTAAATTGTGTTGCTGTACAAATTTGTTCTAAAAGCTTATCACTGAAACACAATGAAATTTAAATTAAATTTAGTATATACATTTTTTTTTTGTTTCACGCCGTATCTCGCACTTGGCAGGGTACCTATATATGCAGAAGGAACTTGGGAAGGTTCCCAAGTTCCTATCCAACATCCAGTTCAAAGGAGTGATATAAAAGTTGGTAGTGTTATATCACTCTGTTACCATCAAGACAGTTCCCCACTTTCCGCCGAATTTTCGAGCATTGCGTGTTCAGTTGCCTTAACTTATCGCCGCCCTTTGCCTTGTTACCAAAGTAAATAACTTAAAATATCAAATATTTTATTGTATCGAATGGGGATCGAGCACACAAACCTCTAGTACGTAAATTAGATTATATAATAATATTTTGGATTTAGTTTATGTTTTATTAAAATAAATATTTTTGAGTTAAAATCATAAATGTGATGATTGTGCGTTCAATCTCTCCTCGGGAAAATAAATAATTTTCCTTTCTCTCCCTACTAAGACCACACAGACATTAAGGGGCGTTTAAATGCAAACAACACAATAGGAAAAAATGTCTATACTGAATTGATAAGAAAGTTTGTACTTATTTGAACATGGGTAGAAAATTTTATCATATCCTGACCATTAAAAGTTATAATAGGCTTGATAGTATAGGGTAAATTTGTTACAAAACTGAATTACCTACACTATTGTATATCATAGACCTACAGTCTACCTACGTACATTTTCACAATTTGATTTTTCAATAAAACGTATAAAATAGTGTTTTCATTTAAAATAGTGAATACAGCTTCACACTGTATTAAGCATATGACAGGGTAGGCACAGGGAACTTAGTGTTAAGACATTCTGTTCTATCCTCATTTGGGATCGGGAATTTGGGATCGAAACCACAAGCGGTCGCACTAACAGTAGCACGATTGTGGACTTGCGCCCTGACCTTCAAATAGGGAAAATTAGCGCAAAAGATATTTACAGTTTGTCATTTCCTGTTTATTGGAAGTCAATAACATATTTTGCCCGTTATCCTTCTAATATTATAAATTTGTAAGAAAGAATGTTTGTCACGCTTTCACGCCAAATCTACTGAATAGTTTTAGATGAAAATTTACGATAGTTAACATAACAGAATAACACATTTATATTATATGTAAATATTTTTTATAATTAGGCTATAATATAATAAGGTTAGGCTGGCGAAGCCGCGGGTGGGTTTTTAAGTTTAAATATTATAAAATCATAATTTTTACATAAGGATACCGAAATATATTATAATATTTGATACGCTTCGCCTTGATGAGATATTTAATAAATACATGGACATAATGTGGTCTGTGGTGGCGCAGCGGCACTAGCGTGTGACTGTAACCGATAGATTGTGGGTTCGATCCCCACTCGAGGAAAAGTTCAATTTAAGTATTCAATGTTTCGTTTCTTGGCTCTGGTAATAAGGCAAAAGCGCAACGTTGTGTTCCGCCACTTAACACGGCGGCACTCAACCCTCAAATTAGGCAGAAAGTGGGTAACGGAAGTGGAACGGAGTGTCTTAACACTAGGTTCCCAAGTTCCCTCTCCTACCCTGCCATGTGCGGGATACAGCGTGAAATTAAAAAAAATGTTCTATCGATATAATTTTGATGGAAAATTTAACAATATTAAACGTTATATCATACATAAATACATTAATTTACCTATTGGTAGACAAAATATAAATTAATTTTTAAATAAAATATCACCATTTCAGTCACAATGCAGTTAAAATTAAAGCAAGTTTTAGTTCAGATTTTCACGTTGTTCGAATAATTTTATACACGTGTGCCTCTGCTGCTGCAATTTTGTTCATGTTTTGGTTAATAGTTCAGGCTTAAAATGTCACAAGGTGACATGCAAGTTTATATTACAGTTTTCTAAAATGTTATGACTCAATCAAAAGTCGTATTATAGTGAGGAATCGTCTGAGTATTTGCGCAATGGTTGTGGATCCGGATCCTAGTGAAATGGGGCCAAAAATAATTTAAATGTACTATTTATATGTTAACCCATCCCTAAGCCTGCGAATCCTGAAATTTTTGAATGCTTCAACAGAGAAAAATGCGACTGTAAACGTCATAGGATATGGGCTCGATTCTTACTCAAGGAAATGACATATTTAATATTTTCATTATATTAACACCCCACCTCATAATATGCAATCTAATTTATCGGAAAGTGGACAGACATATCTAAAAAGAGAACGGAGTGTATTATCACTAGCGTCCCATGTATCTCTGCCTACCCTTTCGGTATACAGCGTGAAGCAAAAAAAGGAGCTCCATCTGTCTCGTGAGAACTGCGGCTTTTTATGAATATACTTAATATATTATTTTTTGTCCCCAGCAACTTCAAATCAATTCAAGCCGGATGACAACACAAATTGCTTTAAGGTCCGTCGTTGGTGCCGCAGCAGAAACTGCCAGTTGTGGAGGCTTCTTCTGCTGCCATTCATACCAATCTTGGCTTTGATACTCCAAACCACCTTCTCATTGAAGAATAGCCTCACAAATGGCATGGAAGTAGCTGATGTTGAAGAACAGGTAATTTATATTGTGTCTGTTAATTATCTTTACATAATATAATAATTTTGTGCTTTCTTTAATAGCTTCACACTGTATTGTGCACGAGGCAGGGTAGGCAGAGGGAACTCGGAACCTAGTGTTAAGACACTCCGTTCCACTTCCGTTCCCCACTTTCCGCCGAATTTGAGGCATTGCGTGTTAAGTTGCGGAACTCATCGCCGCATTTGGCCTTATTACCAGAGCGAAGAAATGAAACATTAAATATTTAAATTTAAAATATTAAATATTTCATTTCCTCGACTGGGGATCGAACCCAGAACCTATCGATTACAGTCACACGTTTGTGCCGCTGCGCCACAACAGGCCTTATAATAGACAAACATATTTTAATAAAATACTGTTAAACCATTAAAAAATCGGCCAAGTGCGAGTTGGTCACGTCCACGGATGGTTTCGTACAAAATTTTATCTATATCATTTTGTTCATGGGAATAATCCTATATATTTTGATAATGTAGCAAATTCCATACAAAATGCAGCAAAAAAGTTTATTTTTATGTGATCACTTTGAAGCTTCGGTTTCTTGTACATTTAATATTTTTTCTTTAATGACGAGCACACAATAATAATAATGCTTCCAGAATTCAACGGTAAGTAAAGAGCGTGTCTTAGTATCCACAAGACTACACAGAGAACCTTGTGTTGGTAGAATACTCTATTCACCGTTTTGTACCCGATTATCGGGACACTGTCTGCAGAATGACAAAACTTAACGCTTCATTTTATCCTCAATTCATAAAAAAAATATAAAAATAACTACACAAGATGTGATTTTTAGATACACTAGGGCTCCCTCTGTTTATCCTGCGTATACAGCGTAAAGCTGAGCGTGTGAGTGAGGAAAAATATATACCAGAGAAAAATGTATCCCTCTCTTTCTCTGTCTATCTCTCGCTGTTTCTGTTTCTCTCTCTCTCTCTTACCCTCTCTCTGTCTCTCTCTCGCTGACTCTGTCTCTCTCTTCTTCCCTCTCTCTGACACTAACTCTCCTCCTTCACTGCCTGTCTCTGTCTTTCTCTCTCTGCTTGTCTCCGTCTCTCTCTTTCTTTCAGTCTTGTGCAGTACGGAGCCACGAGAATTAAATAACATAATTCAAAACTGAACATTTTTCATAACGCATCTACTGTAGTTACTTATGAAATTGAGCTTTTGTATATTTCTCTAGAACCTTATCACAATGCTTATTCGCTCCATTGCGTCGTAAACAGAATAGAAATGTAAATCAGTCTATTTTTAGATATAGTTTTGTTATTTAATATACATATATTTACTTAAAGTGATTGAGTTTATTCCTTTTGAGTTATTTTTGGGAAAATAAAGGTAAAATTATTAAAACACGCAAAAACACGTCTCTGTCGCTCGTGTTAACGGATAATGCAGCGTGAAGCTAAGAAAATATAAGCCGTAGATAGCAATTTTGCTTGTGTGCGATATAAAAAGCAAGAAATTTGAGGAAATCCTTTCTTATGGTACGTATAGACTAGGACACAGGGCAAAGTTTATGTATACATCAAGCATTTGTTTAAACAAAAGTGTCTCCAATTTATGGTGATATAGTAATTAGTGTCGTTTCAGATCTTGTGTGAAAGTGTCTAGTGTAATTAAAAAGATTTCGATCGTTTGACATTTTGGCGCACAATATACGCTTTCCTTCATGAGCAATTTGGGTGTCGGCAGCTCAGTCACATTCATCCAGTCCATCCATACATTTACAAAGACAGTCACACTCAACAGACAAAAATCTGTACATATATGTATAAATTGTTGTCTGGAGTTTATGTCAGAATTTCTGTCGTAGTCTATTCGTATCATACACTACCCAAGGAACTTATATTATTATTGTGCACACTTCTGTTCACTTTTATGAGGCATTGTGTATTGAGTGAACGCCGCGCTTTGCCTTAATGCCAGGGCGAGGTAGTGAAAATATTGAATATTTTATTGTCCCGGCTGGGATTCGAACCCACAATCCACGTGCCACGATCGTCTCAATTTTTAATTATAATGAAAAAATACAAATATTTAGATATAACTTGAATAGAGTAAAAGCAATTACAAAATATATATTTTCCCAGTGACGCTCGTTAGAAATAAAACTGTAATCATTTGGTGTCAACTTCTAAAGCCAAAGCGACAACGACGGGACGTGGCGTAGAGAAATGTAACAAAAGATATAATACCATACTGTATGGTATTAATTTTTTTTTCTGATTTTTTTTTGTCTTTTTTTTTAGCTTCACGCTGTATCCCGCACGAGGTAGGGTAGGCAAAGGGAACCCGGGAACCTAGTGTTATGGCACTCCGTTCCACTTCCGTTCCCCACTTTCCGCCGAAATTGAGGCATTGCGTGTTGAGTGGCGGAACTCAACGCCGCGCTTTGCCTTATTACCAGAACGAAGAAATAAAACATTAAATTTTAAATTGACAATATTAAAAATTTCATTTCTCCGACTGGGCATCGAACCCAGAACCTATCGGTTACGGTAACACGATTGCGCCGCTGCGCCACGACGGGCCTTTTCTCTGAATAAATTATTTAAAAAAATATGTAACTCGATAGTGACATGTGAGAATGTGATGTATGAATTCAACTAACAACCAAAATATAGTTATCAAAATAAGCTAATGTAATCTATCTATTGTCTACTCTCGCAAGTTTTAATCCATATTTATATCATTGTTTATACACTTTATATATATATATATATATATATATATATATATATATATATATATATATATATATATATATATATATATATATATATATATATATATATATATATATTTATATATACATTTTATATATATATATATATATATATATATATATATATATATATATATATATATATATATATATATATATATATATATATATATATATATATATATAACTTGTACGATTCTATAATAACCTCTGAATAGCCCTTAGACCAGCTCAAAGATACTATATTACTTAAGCTACGTATAGGTGCCTAGTTTAACGATAAAATATTTACAGGTGGTTCAAATTAATTTTCTTGAATATTTACACAAAATTACATAGTTATAATTCGACAATATAAATTTAATGAACAGTAACAAAATTTAGATTATCTTTAAGAACGGACTTCCATGGAATTCTATACGGGTGAAAAAAATTAAGTATATTATGACATTATAGTCTGTTCGTACAATGCTCTGTGCACTTCAATGTTAACTCTTCGCCACTTCAATAAATAAAGTAGATATTAAAAACAAATAGCAGAGAAAAGTCATCTATAGATATATACAATAGGTTTCTATAACATACATAGCTTCACGCTGTATCCCGCACGTGGCAGGGTAGGCAGAGGGAATTTGGGAACCTAGTGTTAAGACACTCCGTTCCACTCCACGTTCCCCACTTTCCGCCGAATTTGAGGCATTGTGTTGTTGAGTGGCGGAATTCAACGCCGCACCTTGCCTTCTTACCAGAGCGAAGAAATTAAACATTAAATATTCTAAATTGAAAATATTAAATATTACATTTCCACGAGTGGGGATCGAACACACAACCTGTCGGTTACAGTCACACACTTATGCCGCTGCGCCACGACAGGCGCCATAATATAATTGAGCAATTTCTGAGGCTTGTCGTGACGCAGGGACACCGCGCGTAAACGCTACAGGTTTTGGGTTCCATCCCCACTCGAGGAAATTAAATATTTAATATTTTCAATTTAAATACTTAATGTTTTTATTTCTTGGCTCTAGTAACAAGGCAAAGCGTTGAGTTCCACCACTTAACACTCAATACCTCAAATTCGGCGGAGAGTGGCAAACGGAGCGGAGTGTCTTAACACTAGGTTCTCAAGTTCCCTCTGAATACCCTGCCATGTGCGCGATACAGCGTGAAGCTGAGTAAGTGAGCAATTTTTAATTTTCAATAGAATCATTTTGATGTCTATCTTTTTGTAAATATTAAATGTTATAGACATATTTTTTAACTATTTTTTTTTTATTTTGAAGATAAAGTTCTTATAAGATTTGTTTATTTTTCTTATGGTTCTTAGCTCAATCGTTTAGTTCAAACAAAAACAAGACTTAAAAGTTTCTAGCAATAATTTTGTTAGGAGGATTATGTTCCAATTCAAAGGTTTTCATTATTGTTCAGTAAAATTATATGAAGCAATATCAAAATAGACAAGTCCGAATTTCACTTGAGAGATAAATTAAAATTGGATAATATTATTTTGGAAAGAAGTAATTAATAAGCCATTTTATGCCGTAGGGATACAGGCGTGTAACTGTAAACATGACAGGTTGTGGATTCGATTCCCATACGTCAAAATAAAATATCGAATAAAATATTCATCACTTCTTTTTCTTTCTTTGCTTTGTTCTCAAATTTGAGGAACGATGTCGGAATAGTTAGGAACGTGCCATGTACGAAATACAGTGTGAAAGTAAAAAAATAGATAATTGAATGGTTGGTCCATTTTTTATTTCAAAACTAGTGGCCCACACGCGGCTTTCTCCGCTTCAACTATATAAAAAATTGATTTAACATAAAAATTTACTAACTATTCTAGTAGGGTGAAATTTTTTGAAACTTAATTGGATTTTCATACTCACAACAATTGTGACTTTTAACAGAAAAATATTTATATATTTCATTATTATATAGGTAGGTGGTAGATATGCGTCCACTGAAAACGCAGTTCACCGCGTAAGTTCTTATTTTACGGGAGTACCGAAAAAAATTAAGCAAAAATTTACGGGGAAAATATACTAATCATAGCTAAAGCTCATATGGTGCTTCACAAATCCCACTATCGTTCAATAAAAGTCCTATGAAAAACGTCTTAGCTGTCCAGGAGATTAGCCTATAGTTACATTCCGTAGTTTATTCAATAAAAATATAGCTGTTCGATTTCTATACATATACGAGAATAGCTCTTGGGCTTAACCGATTTAGATGCACTTTTCACTATTAAACTGAACAAACTTTGAACTTTTTTGTATTATTCCAATATAAAACTGGCGAAGTGCGAGTGGGACTCACGGTTCCGTACTGAAAAGCGGCAAAAATGTTGTCGTTGTACGGGGGCACATTATTCGTACATCGGTGACAATTGTTGGTAAATTAAATTTGTTAATCGTAAATAAATAATGTGATTATATTTGTAAGACTTTGGGGATGGGAACCTAATAAATCCACTGCATATATTGGAACACAAAACGTTAATATATTACATTTAATTTTTATTTATTTTTAATTTTCTAAAAAAAACAAATTGTTCCAGGTCAGTCGAGCCACAGAACTGGGAAAGCTAGTTACTAGATTACAGCAAGAACGGTCTGAAGTGGCTTTCTTCATTTTCACTAATGGAAGCACTCTTAGGTATGAAATAAAAATTGGTAAAGTGATATTTAGGTTACAGAATGAAATATCTCATAGAGTAACATGCAATATACTAGTATATAAAACAAAAAAGGTGATTCACAAGAATTTCGAATTGTATAGTTTATTAAAAGCGGAGTTTCACACAATTTCTTTAAAATCGTTGGAAACGAATGTTAAGACGACCATAAATATCGTAAGTATCTCTGCTTATAGTGATATTTGCGGAATACAGCGTGAAGCTGGGATAAGGAATAACCTGCGGCTGCGTTTTCGAGTCGATATGTAATGGTTACCTGCGAAAATCGCATCTACCTTCACTTAAAAGGCCGGCAATCCACCTATAGCTTTTATATTATTATACAGGGTCATAGGCAGCGGCAGCTTTCGTTATCTTGTATTTAGTTCTTTAAAAAAAGCTATTCCTTGGAGAAACAATTTCAAAAATCCAAGTAACAAAAAACGATTTTTACTATTTTTAATATTAATACACACTTACGAAAGAAAAATAAGTATTTATTATTAGAAAATACTTGAAAAATATACATTTCAAATTTATTTAAGCCAGTCAAACACGAAACAAACACTCATACGGAAGATTCATATATATTTCAGATATGTATGTCGATACGCTGAAATAACGCTACTTACTAAGATTACTTTTCTTTCGCTAAGTTATGTTTCACAAATGTAGGACAATGTTCAGTTGCTGTTATTATATTTTCAATTCATTTCCAATCGGTACCTATGTACGAGTATGTTTTTGTTATACTGCGTATTTTGCTTTTGTTATTGATATTTTTTTTATACGCAATATTGTAACCTACAAACAAACCTGACGCCACTGTGTCGCGTAGGAGTATGAAGGGGACAGATTTTGGGTTCGATCCTGTCTCGAAGATATAAATTAGTTTTCAATTCTTTACTCCGGTAACAAGACAAAGTTTGGCGTTGAGCTCCATCACTCATATACAATGCCGTAATAATGCAACAATGCTCAAATTCAGCGGAAAGTGCGGAAAGTATCTTAATGGAAACGGAAGACTAGGAAAGACTAGGTTCCCAAGGTTCCTTTGCCTAGGTAGGCAAAAAAAAAAGAAAAAAAGCTACATGGCAGGTGCCATGCAGTTTTTATTTTTTTTTTTAGCTTCACGCTGTATCCCGCACGAGGCAGGGTAGTCAAAGGGAACCCGGGAACTTAGTGTTAAGATACTCCGTTCCACTTCCGGACCCCACTTTCCGCCGAATTAGAGGCATTGCGTGTTGAGTGGCGGAACTCCACGCCGCGCTTTGCCTTACTACCGAACGAAGAAATGAAACATAAATATTTAAATTGAAAATATTAAATATTTCATTTCCTCGAGTGGGGATCGAACCCAGAACCTGTCGGTAACATTCACACGCTTGTGCTGCTGCATCACGACAGGCCTCAAGGTCATGTAGCTAATATTAATAAACCTAAGATCAATCATAGCTCAGAGAAGCGGCACAGCGTCAGACCAGTTTGACTCTTACTCGGAAGAATGCAATAATTTCATTTCCTCACTATGTTAAGCAAGCAAAACGAAACTCAAGTTTCGCTACTATTGAACATGCAATCAATAACCTTCCCTGACTACTGACTATTGCACAAAGTTTAAAAATGTCGGGTTCCCAAAAATGAATATTTTCAAAATATAGGCAATTAAAGATTTCCAATTAAAAATTTGTAAAAATCAAAGATCTAATAATTT
>DWMZ01002220.1:0-14510 GCA_018249855.1 Eueides tales michaeli | reverse complement strand
ATATATATATATATATATATATATATATATATATATATATATATATATATATATATATATATATATATATATATATATATATATATATATATATATATATATGACTATAAATAAACTTTGCTTGATTGCTTATCTTGCTTCTCATTCGAGCCAATTAAAGAAATTCTATTGTTCGTTTTGTATGAAGACAAAGCGCAGCTTGGAGTTTCGTCAACTGTCATACAATGTCTTATCAATTAAACGGTACATGTGCACGGAGTGTCTTAACACTAGATTGCCTTTACTTACCTTCATATGTGCGAAGTTTACGCGTGAGGCAAAAATAATAATAGTGACAACAATCTGTTGCTGCTAAGAAACAGAAAGATGAGAGGCGCACGTATCTAAATATTATTTGTTAAATATTAGAGAGTTATGGATAGGTAGGGAGAGACCTGGTTGGACTTCGAAAACACAGTATTTGGCCGCTACGTAAAAAGCATGGGGTTGATGACAGTGGACGAGCCGAAAGAAGTGTACCGTTTCCTCTCTATCCTACTAGGTATACAAGTGAAGCTAATTAAAATATATAGTCATAACTAACTTCAAATAACAATTTTCTAACATTAAATTCAATAAAGACTAAAAATTTACTTTTATCAACACAAAATTAAATTAACCTTTTGTAGTTCAAAGATTTTAATTAAGGAAAGTAGCAAAATGAATACAAAAATCAGTAGATTACGATCGTGCCAGTATTGTTCACGCTTCGGGAAACACGATAAAACGATTGCAGGCTAAATGAACAACACTCGAGTAAATGAGGTTCATTTCGTAACACTACAGCAAGTATTCTTGAAGCGCGGTGTTTTAGAAAATGGTTTTAAGAATCGATAGATGAATGTTTGCATTATATAAGGTCTTAATTATATGTTTTTTAGGTTTCCGTATCCCAAAATTAAAGAAAAAAACATTGAGATATGTTATGGCGCAGCGGCATAATCGTGTGACTGTAACTGACAGGTTATGGGTTTGATCCCCACTCAAGGAAATGAAATATTCAATATTTTCAATTTATATATTTAATATTTTATTTTATTTGCTCTGGTAATAAGGCACAAAGCGGTGTTGATTTCCGCTTTTCAACATGTAATGGTTCAAATTCGGCAGAAAGTGGAACGGAGTGTCTTAAGACACATGGTTCCCAAGTTCCCTCTGTCTACCCTTCCATGTGCGGGATACAGCGTGAAGCTTAAAGCCTGTCGTGGCGCAGGGACACAAACGCTACGAGTTGTCTGCTTGATCTCCACTCGAAGAATAGAAATATTTAATAATTTCAAATGAAATATTTAATATTTTCAAATGAAATATTTAATATTTTCAAATGAAATATTTAACATTTTCAAATGAAATATTTAATATTTCCATTCTTCTTTCTGGTGATAAAGCAATGTGAGGCGATGAGTTCCGCTATTTAACACGCAATGCTAGTTACATTCGGCGGATAGTGCAGATCTGAACAAAGTGGGGAAATTTCATAACATCCGTAATGTCATGAAATTTCCCCACTTTGTTCAGTTCTGTCGGTCCGTCTGTCAATAGCATTTAACTTCTTATACACAATATTGCCTTTTGTTTCTTTTTTTCGATATTACGGTACAAGATATGAGGACATTATATTAGCAAAACTCTACTACTGTGGGAGCGTAACTCAACGCCGTGCTTTATCTTGTTACCACTGCAAGGATTTCTTATCCTGATTCAAAATAACACTTAAAACCATTGTGTTCATAGTCCAATTGAAAAATGCATAAAAATTAAAAATAGCGTTTATTATAAAATTCAAAAGAAGAGCTTTCTATTTACGAAAACGCTTTTACTTTAGTCCATAGCTCGCACCGGTTCCATGGTGTAATGGTTAGCACTCTGGACTCTGAATCCAGCGATCCGAGTTCAAATCTCGGTGGGACCTAGTTTATAACTTTTTTATGTACACTTTAATATAAATCAATTATATATTTATAAAATTTCAATATCCATTTGTTAATAGTCATCTTAAGCTTAAATAAAAGACCTAAAAATTTAACGAAATGAAACTGAACTAAACTTTAGACGAAAGCCATTTTAAAATTAATAAAAATGTTTAGTCAATTAAAAGGACAAAACCGATACAACTATTTAAGGTTTTATATATTACATATGAGTTGTTTATATTTTTTTTAGCTTCACGCTGTAACCCGCACTTCAAAGGGTAGGCAAGGGGAACCTAAGACAATGTGTTCCTATAAAGACACTTCCCTTTAATACTTTCTGTCGAATTCTGATAGCAATGCGTATTGAGTGGCAGAACTAAACTCCATACTTAGCCTCGATACCAGGTAGGAAAATAAATAAGATAAATATTTTATTTACCCGAGTGGGATTTGTACGTACAGCCCTCGCTCTTACAGTCGCTTGCTTGAGCCACTGCGCTACAACGACCTCAATAATAGATACTAGTAATAAATACTATTCCTCATACAGAAACCTTTCTTCTATAAGCTTCGAATCTACGAAACACGATTTTATAGACACAATAACTAACCACTAGACCAATAGATACTAAAAAGCCCATACAAAGACGCGAAGGACATTTTATCTTCTTTGATAAAAAATAAAAGATATTTCTCTTTATCAAATGTCTATTCAGTGGAAATAATTTTTCAACCCATTCATTCACTTCAGTAAATACATTACGGTGCCGATGATGAAACTAGAAAGGTTCTACAGAAATCAGGAACTGTTTTACATATAAAAAGTTCTGGTTCAAGAAAAGAAATGTTTCTAGAGCTCTTCCTTTTTATAATTTTGCTGAAGGAATTTGTGGAATTGTTGAATTGTACATATATTGATTATTAATGCCTCCACTTAAATAGGTTAACGTGAAACAGTGACAAAGGGATTGGTGCACGACGGGTAGTGGTTCGATTCCCACTTAGGGTAGTAAGTTATTAACGTTTACTCGCTCTGGTAACAGTACAGTGTCTTGAGTTGAGTTTCGCAATTTATAACGTCTGCAAAAGTAAGGAGATGCGTGCAGAATAGAGTGTCTCGTCCTTAGTAATGTATTGCTTCATGTGTAGGATAACTCAATAACGCGCTTTGTCAAAGCAAGAAAAATACAAGTAATTAATTACACTAAGTGGTAATCAATCACACAATCATATCATTTGCAGTCATTCGTTGGGCTACCACCTAATATAACTATATAAAATAACTTTTCAATCTTTGTCTGAGACTAAAAAATTAATTAAAAAGGTGTTTACATTTGGCGTGTATAAGAAAAATTGCAAGGCTTTTAAATATTTTGCGAGACACTGGCAAGTTTTAATTAATCGTATGTTATATTAGTGAGAGAATGTAAACAATTCGCTTCTTTCGACTTTTTTTTAGACACCGTCGAGGTAAGCCGGCTATCATCTCTTGCGCTTATAGTCAGTAAATTGTGCAACTACGACTTCAAAATTATAAATAAAATTAAATACTTGTTATTCTTATTTTAGGCTGAAATTATATTTTAGTTTACATCTTTTGCGGGAAAACAAAACAACTTAGCAATATATTTTTACTCTTTCGACTACCTAGGATTTCTTTTATTATTTTTCATAGTCTCCACATAATGGATGGCGGAACATAACGACACATATTCTATCTTTCTCCAATTATAATGTAGAACATGTAAAATATATGAAAAATGTCACTATTGTTAAGGGTAGGCAAATTCCGTTTCTCACTTTACGATGGATTCTTCTGGAGGGAATGAGACTTTACTGAGTGTTGACCGTTGGAACTCAATGCCTTACCAACAAGGAAACGAAAATATTATTTATTTATTTTATTGCATACCAAAGAAATAAGTAAATTAAAAATGAAAAAAAAAGAATCCTCGAGTGTAGATTTAACCATAACCTTCAACGTTTAAAGTCACACGCTTGCTGTCCCTGTGCCACGACATGCCTTAGTATACTATCTAGTTAGTTAATTCTAATCCTATAAATATAAAATAAAACAAACGTCAATATTTGAAAAAAACCGGTCAATGCAAGCTGGTCTTGCTCATATATAACTATATATTTATCTTACAACTATATGTTTATTTTTATTTCTGTTAAGTCAGTTTTACTAATCTATCTGCTTAAAACGATAAAGAGCATTTTCATATCCTTTTTTTTGTAACGAAACAAAGCGTGGTACTTAGTTCTGCCACTTAACACACGTTATCTCGATATATTGGCAGAAAACAGGGGATTGAGTGTTTTGAACATTACCCCTCCCTTCCTCTACCAATAAAATCTAATTTATGTACTTAAAAGATCTACACTTTAAAAAATTTAAATCACATCATTCTACTAAATTTTGCTTAACTATAATTTGTTACCTTTATTATAAAACATTTACTTTATTAAAATGAAGCCTGTCGTGGCGGAGCGGCAAGCAAACGATAAGTTGTGAATTCGATCGCCGCTCGAGGAAATTAATATTTTCAATTTAAACATTTATTTTTCTCATTTTCTCGCTCTGGTAAAAAGGCAAAGCGTGGCGTTGAGTTCCGCCATTCAACACGCGATGCCTAAATTCGGTACAAAGTGAGGAACGGAACAGAGTGTCCTAACACTAGGTTCCCAAGTTCTCGCTGCCTAACCTGCCATGTTCAGGATACAGTGTGAAGCTGAGTGAATAAGTAGTATAAAAATTTGGACCCAAAATCATAAAAACAAATTATTTTACATATAGATATTTTATCACGTAAATATTTATAGCGCAGTAATATGTGGCTAGTATGCAATGTCAATACTACAGTGTTCGTATTATTTACAGAAGTCATTCAATCCTTAATAGCTGTGGTTCGACCTAGAGCCTAAGTATTATATTTATCTATGCTATTATGAGATCTGTTGTTATTATAAATATATTTTGCTTACTATTTTGTGAAAATTACTTTGCTTAATTTCTCTTTAAAGAATAAAAAAAACTAAATGGAGTAACATTCTTTATTTCGTAGATACAAATTTATCAGCCTTTTACTGTTAAACATAAATCTTTCTTATAAAGGTTGTTTGTTTGGCAATGGTTGTGTATTAAAGTTCTGAAACTTCACCTAATAAGTTCGTATATGCAGGTAATCTGTATTTGGCGTGTCAATAATCAATTTATGTTAGTATTTTTAGGTAAATTATCTTTATAGGATAGACATATATTAAAGTTACAAAATTTTACACTTTTTGTTTGAAAAAGATATTTGGCGTTAAAACGCGCTCAGGGGTCATGGCGGTCCCTATGACGTCACGTCTACCCAGTGTTTTAGGGATGTCCACTTTCACAAAACATCGATGTTTTTTTCAATTCGATATATCGAAACTATACATCGATATCTTTCAATGTATTGATCGAAAACATCGATATTTTCTACACATCGAGTACTTTTATGCTTACATACATACTTTTATTTTGCATATATTCTCGCTGCTGTAACAACAAATACTAAGAAATAGAATTTCCAAGACTCAGATCAAAATATACTATAATACAATTTTTTATGCAAGCTATCATTAATTCAAAGACTGTTTAATTTATAAAAATAAAAGCCATGTATGAAAATAAGAAATCTTTATTGAGTGATTTACGAAAGAACAAAAAAAATCAGCAATAATTTTGCTTTGTCAATCATCACATGTTATTCTATTGGAAGACTTTGTAAAAACAACAGTTTATTAAAACGTTTTCCTTCAAGTCTATTTCGTTGTTGATTGGCGATTTGTGACGCTTCCTAAAATAGACGTTCAGATGGGACTGAAGTTCATACCATGGTTAAGTATTTGTAAGCAATTATATGAATTTTTGGAAGCTGAATTTTGAGGTCCTTCCAAATTTACAAAGGGTTCTCATTTAATCTACCTAGACTGATTTGTGGGTGGGATCGTGGGCAGTGATGCCAACTTAATTCTTAGTTACACTTCAGTCCATTATTGAATAGTAAACATTTCTTTTTAAATAAACAAGTAGAATTTTTTTTAGCTAAAATTTTAGTAATCCAACTTAAGTTTTTGTGAAGATGGTTGATTAGGATCAATACGATGTTTTTTCTAACAGTCGAGTATTTTGAAAGTATTTCAAAACATCGAATCGATTCGATGCATTGCATTATAGACATCGATATTTTCAATATATCGATGTATATCAAATATCCCTAGTTTGTTTAGTTCTCAGTTAGTTTACATTGATGTTTCAATAAGGTGCATATTTTGTGTCCTTAAAAATTGAATTTTAAAGTTTACAAATGCGGTCGAGTTCCCCAGTATACAATTACGTACATCCATAAAAACACCGACCAAGCTATTCGTTTACGTTCCTCTCAAGAAAAAAGTGCGAGACAAGTGGCTAAAACTGGCACGACGAGACCCAACTAGTATAACTACGAAATCACGGCTTTAGTTTTGTGAAGATCACTTTGATGTAAGTAATTTCACATATTAAAAGTACTAATGTGACTCTCAGATCAATAATCCTATCAATAAATCCATGTTTGAGGTCTTTGTAATCAAAAATAAGGAAGGAAGGCCTTAGTATTTATTAGTGTTAATTTAGCTGATATTTTAAAAATATCGACATATTTATTCGATATCGTTATAACAGTTCGATATATTATATCGAAAAAATATCGATATTTCTTTTGTATGAACATCCCTAGACAAGAATGTTATGTTGACGTGACGTCATTTACTTTGACTGGTGTTTCGTTTAAAATGGCCGACCATGGTTTTTTAAGCTTTTATTTGATTAAAAATCATGTTAATTTGTTTATTAAAGTGAATAAGAAAATGTTATTTACGATTTTTAAAACATAATTGAGAATTCAAAAAGGTTTTTTCTGTGATTATTTCATACTGTCATCATGTCTATTACATAAATTTAAGTGAATTATTATAATTGATTATTTTAATATATTTTAACTACATTTTCTTATTTATTTCTCTTGTGACTTGAACGCAGATTTGTCAAAGCCTGGACGGAACTGGAATGGAGGTCTTCCATAAAGCCTCAAGCCCGTTGGCAATTTTTTATAGGTTTTTTTCAAATATTTTTCTATTATTAGTGTAAAATATACACTTTCAAATTACCGAAAACTACAAGTACAAAAAATGACACCAATTCCACATATATATATTTATATACAACTATGTTTTTCTCTACAACCTTAATAATAAAGTCAGTAATGTACTACGCATTTAGAAGCTAAAGTTTTAAGCATTCAAATGAGGTATCGCATCAATAAATTCTCACTGAGCACATTCTTTGCATTTTCAAAGGAAGTTTGAGCTGTAAATTAAACGCTCATAAAAAGATAGCTGGAGGCGTATTTTATTATTTTTAGCATGTCTACCTTAAAACATTGGTTTTAAGGACCAAAAAATAACCATTTGTATGTTTAAATACCATTGTATTTGAACGTACAAATGGATATTTTTTGGTCCTTAAAACCATTGTTTCATAAATGTTTATTTTTTGGTTCATATTTTGCATGATTTATTCAATTATTTTCGTCTTCTGCAGAAATTACAAGAAAAATGTTAGTATTATCGATCGTTTTTTTTATATTGTTTTTCTTCTTAAAGGGTTTTGGAGGTCAGATGGCAGTCGCTCCATTTTAAAACTACCATTCACCGCTTTAATGAAAATAAATAAAAGGACACGCAGGCATATTGCCCTACGTCTGCGACAAGTGGGCCAGGGCTATCGTGTCAATTACGGGCACAGCTAAAGACGCGAGTACCCAGATGGAAACTGCGCTTTACAACGTAGAACTCTTTCCGGTCGATGCAAAAAATTGGTGCTGATGATACGTCAGATCGAGTGCGCTTTCCTCCCGGAAACTCACTCATCGGACATGGTTACCGGCTTATATACAATGAATTCCGTTTTGGTAAAAACAGAGTGGCGGTAGTACTTTCTGAATAGCTTAAGAATAGCCATCGCTACAACCGCCTAATGCGGGTAAAGATACTGATCCATTACCACAAATTTAATCAGTGCCTACACTCCCCATGAAGAGGTTGTAGAGAACGTAGACGGCCACGTTGATAAGGCTGCAGAGACGTCTAAATGTATTCAAGGTGGTTTTGGACACAGTCTTCGCAATACAAATGGAGAAAATATTCTAAAAATCTGTATTGCGTCTCATCTTGTCGTCGTGAATATTTTCTTTTCGTTTCGTTCAAAAGAATCCGCAGCGTCCAAAATGATCCCACTTAACTCAAATTGATTAATAGACGGTGTCATATGGACAGGGAGAGTGTCATATGTCATTGACTTTACTAACTGTAGTCAGCCTAAAGTCGCCTTCTTGTAATAGACTTTGACGTCACTCCAAATAAGAAAACTTATGAGTCACACCATGAAGCTCTTCGAGCGTATAATCAGCATCAGGCTCCGCAAAGAGTGTACTGTTTCTGAATCTCAATATGCATTTCAGCCAGCATCGGGCACTAAAGACGCTATTTTTGCTCCAGAACTTCGAAGGTAAAGTTCTGCATTTGGCTTTCGTAGATTTGCAGAAGGCCTTTTACTGTGTGCCTCGTCAGTATATCTGGTGGTGATTGGGATCCAAAGAGATGCCTGTATCCTATAATGAGATTATCAGAAATATGTAACACAACTCTACTTCTATGGTTAGGACTGTTGTTGGCGACACTAAACCTATCCAGATTACAGTAAAAGTTCACCAGGACTCGCCCCTTAGTCCATTCTTATTTAATGTAATGCTATATACTATCTCAGCTCACATCCAAAACCAGCCTCCGCGGTTGATATTGTACGAGTATGTCAACGACACATCACTCATTGCCAAGAACCGACTGATGATACAGCGTAAAGTAAGCCTTTGGCAGGGTACGCCTAAGAACGGCGGTCTTAAATTACATGTCTTGAAGACCGAGTACATGAGTAAGAAGACAGGCAAAAAAGAGAGCTCTAATTCAATTTTTATTTCTAAATATTTTTTTTACTAATAACTATGCTTAAATAAAGTTTTTCATTTAATTTCCACTTCTTTCAAAGTTTTTTTTGTAAGTTTTAGTTGGTTATAAAACTTACATAAAAAACTTGAAAGATGTGGAAATTAAAGCTTTTCATTTAATTTCCACCTCTTTCAAGTTTTATTTGTAAGTTTTAGATGGTAATAAATTGAAGTCTTAAAAAAGAGGGGAAAATATTTAAATCTTTTACAATATTAATGTATACGATTATAATAAGTAAAATTTTATTGAAACAATCTCATTAATTGACTCAGCGAAATCTTTGCATTTCATTTCGACGGCTCCAATTCCTTTGGTAAATGTACCCCGAGAGCTATCGCCGTCTAATTGATTGCCTATTTGCCGACCGTTCATTTGAAAACTCAAATGTTCTCAAACAAATCTAATTCAATAATAAAAATGTCACGACACTCTTAGCTAATTCGAAGTATTACAGGCCGTTTCGATTTCCCTCTGCCTATCCTGATATGTGTAGCGTGGACAAACCCACAGTACCATGCACTATATATACTATTTTCAATACCGCGCTTCATTTTACTACCAAATGAACAAATGAAAAAAAATCATATCCTCAAGTAGGAATTGAACCCACGACCAAAAGTCTGTGTTAATATTGTAGTTTTCTGTATAAAGTGATTATAAATTCTCACTTCGCCTTACTTAATTAGAACAAAACTGTAGATTTAAATGAATTAATTAACTCTTTATTACATAATCTTCACTTTAGATACTAATTGATAGTGTATGTGTAACTTAAGAGCTGTTAACGTCATTTTCTAATGGTTTTCACGAATAACTTTAAAAAAAGTCATACAACTAATTATATAATCCTTTTCAAAAGCTGATAAAAGTTTCATTTCTATAGATAAAAATTGAGATATTGCCTGTTTTTAGTTATGAAATTTTTTTATACTTCCCAAGTAGGTACCAATCGAAATCGAATTAACATAACAATAACAGCGCGCACCTAAATTTATGTCGAAATTCTTAATTTGAAATAATTCCAAAGCAAAATGTATATAAGCATTCAAGGGCATGAAAGATACAAAGTCGCTAAGTGGCAGAGGCTGTTTTTGTTTTCGAACAATAGACGCAAGCAGACGAAGTTCGCTTAATAAAATTATAGCAAAAAAGTAAAGTATTATTATGCAAAATAATATACTGAGAGAACTGTTTTGGTTTACCTGCTTTTCATAATTTATCAAATTATGTTCTTCTCTTACTGTCACGTTAATTTGAAAGAATTTATTATTGTTTAACTATCTTAGGCCTGTCGTGGTTTACCTGCTTTTCATAATTAATCAAATGATGTTCTTCTCTTACTTTCTCGTTAATTTGATAGAATTTATTATTGTGTAACTATCCTAGGCATGTCGTGGCGAAGCGGCACAAGCGTGTAACTGTAACTGACAGGTTGTGGGTTCGATCCCCACTAGAGGAAATGAAATATTTAATATTTTCAATTTAAATATTTAATGTTTCATTTCTTCGCTCTGGTAATAAGGCAAAAGCGCGACGTTGAGTTCCGCCACTCAACACGCAATGGCTCAAATTCGGCGGAAAGTGGGACACTGAAGTGGAACGAAGTGTCTTAGCACTAGATTCCCAAGTTCACTCTGCCTACCCCACTTTGTGCGGGATACAGCGGGAAGATGAGACATCTTAGATTATCATTATTTACTTTTAGTTTAAGTGGAGATATTTCGAGTTAGATGGCGTAACTCTACGCCGTGTTTGATGTTATACAGAATGGGGAATCAATAAAGCAATGCTCAAAGTGAGGATTGATGCCACTAATAGAATTTTAACAGTTAGATGAGTTTGAGGCCTGTCGCGGAGCAGGAGCACAAGCGTGGGGCTGTAACCGACAGGTTGTGGGTTCAATCTCAATTCAATATTTTATATTTTCAAACTAAAAAACAGCTAAACATATTTAGATAGAACTTTCCAAAAAGATAGTTTAAGAATAAGCAGTAACTGGTCTATCTCGATAAATATGAAAAATATTTTTTGTACAACATTCATCAAAATAACAAATAATTAACAAAAATATTAATTTAGGATTTGTCAAAGCATTTTCATTAGAAAAACTCTACATACGTTTTGGTATAAATATTTCATTCAGTTGTGTATGCTATTGATTGTGGAGTGGCGAATCCGAGCTTTGTTCGACGGTAGGTCCAGTGTATGACGTATTTGTACCTACTGTTTTAACTGCATGGATACGAGTACTTGTTGAAAGTTTTACAATTTCTCATTGTTATAGATAAAGTATTAGGTTAATTATTATTTGAGATGTAAATTGGAATGTTTCATCATTTTTGTTGGAGGTATTAGGGTTCTAATAATATTTTTAAAAAATAGTTAAAAAATCACTTTCAATTTCATTTAAATTTCAAAGGAATGTACTGTTTTCAGCTCCACCTGCCTACATGTGCAGAATACAGCCATTCTCAAAAGTACGCGGGCATAAAGAGCTTGGGAACCAAGGTTAAGAAAATACCCTGTTCCGGTCTCCACTTAAATATTAGGCATTGCGCATAAAGTAGTGGAGCTGTTATTTCTTTTCATAACATGATTTTAAAAAGTGACAAGTCATTTAACCCATTTAGACCGGTAACTATTTTTGTATAAAAGTTTACTTTTTTTAACAAAACTTTATAAAAATATACCTAACGACTCTAAAAAAAAAATGCCAAAAAAATCTCAAATAAAAGGGGGAGGGGTGCACATAGGGGGCGTACCGTACAGTAGGACTATAAGCATACAAAATATCCAATTTTACCAAATAAACTTTTATTTACTTTTTCGTGTGATACATAATAAGACATTCAACGTGGACACCAACGCTTGAAACGTCGTGTAGGGCATTGTTTGTGGCAAGTAACATAATGTTGTCTTTACCGTCATATCGTGACCCAGATGTTATTGAAGATGGTCGACTAGGACCTGGCTTTTCGCGTGGTTTCTTGCCACCGATGATTGTATTCGCAATACGTCGTCGAAAGTTTAGTAAGTCTACGTGCCCGCCATTATGTCTATACAGCAGCCAAGCATTTTGCACTGCCATGTCAATGCAGTGCAGAATCAGAGGTATGTACCACTTTTTTACCTATAACACTAGTTCGCAGTGACGATATCTTAGGTTGATAAATCAACATCGCCCATGTTTTTATTATACTGCTGAATGAGATGAGGTTGAGACACAAATATCTTCTGTTTTTGTTGCTGAGAATAGCGTTCAGTTTTATGTACAGGATCAGCATTTGAACATACCGATACCATACTGTTATCATGCCACTTGCATATAATGACATCTTCAGATATGCGATAATCGTAGAAGCCTCTGTCCTTTGCTTTTACTTCTTTATTTCCCAGTAAAGGGCATTTACGAGTCCTGTTCTCTTATAGTCCCAGTTATACGGAACCCCCTCTCGGTAAGTTCATGAAACAAAGGCAAACCAGCTAAAAAATTATCAATGAAGACATGATAGTCTTTGCCATATTTAGCTATTTTAATTGATCTGTATATGTCAATACTACACTTGCTCCGAGGTTCGATCCCCACGGAGTAATTAACATCTTCTTTAAGAATCGAGGCAATATCATGAAGCGACAATGGCCTAAAACAACAAAAATCTAAATAAATAGAGTCTTAGTACAATTAGCTTACACCTAGACCTACTGTACCATATACGGTAAACTTAATTGAGATTTGAATATACCTAATAAAAATCATCTTTGTCAATTTTGTTTCTTGTAATAGCATCTACTATATTCTAAACATTACAATAATAGTGACAAATAACATAATTCATAATAAATAATGTGGAACTTACATTCTTGAAGATATGTTAAATATTTATTTCCTTTTTCACTAGAAAATATCAATTAAGTCTCGAATGTACCTACGCGTAACCTATTTATAATGTTTTTATCATAAGACTGATGCTTGAACCTAATTCTTGCAGTAAAAAAACTTTTGATCTACCCACAGGTTCGTCAAAATAATTTTATGAGATTACCGTACCGTATAGGGTATGGTAGGTCTATATGGGCTAATTAATTATTTTTTAAGGGATGATTCCTGTCATAGGAGTTGAACAACCTGATTACATTTGATTGGATTTTTTTGGTTACCATAATATAAAAGGAAAAATGCGCACTGCAGGATTCTATTCTTCTTAGTATTTTCAGAGTGAATCATTTATTAATAAAAAGGGATTCCACGACAAACTTAATTCAGCAAAATTCATAATTGATAAATCAAAATAATAATTAAAAATCTAAAAACACAAAGTTTACGTTATAAGTGGATTATTGATACTAGCATTCCACTCAATTTCGTATTGTCTCATTGTGATCGATCTATTTTAAGTATGCAAAATTTCAAATAAATCTGGAACGATTTTAAACTCGGTTAAAATTTCTATTAATTAACATACATTTGATCAAAATTAGTAAAGGTAGTAAAAAAACTATTAATAATCCAAAATAAAAAATAAAACTGGTTAAATTGAATTAAACTATTTGTACAAAATATATATTTGTAAAACTATGATCATTCATCAAACGGTGCGGCATCCATTCCGGTTTTCTTCTATTTCTTAGCTTAAAGCGTAGATTACTGATGCTCAGATATATAATAATTTTATCTACATATGTTAAAGAGAAAGAACCTGGCAAAACACTAAAAAATATTATGAAGATACTTTATTTTTCCCTTGAATAACATTTTTACAATTAAAAGGTACAAATTACTAGGTATATAAAACTCTGATCTCGATCGTTTATATATAATGTACCTTGAAGCCTTTTCCGAGAGATTATTAAAAGTTCACTCTTTATTTGTTCGAATAAGCCAAATTGAGAGTCGCTGAAAAGCAATTAAATTAACTGAATATTTCACACAATATTTATATAATTCACTCAATTTCGTTCCCTCATTTGAATTCTGCTAATGGACTAAGTTTTGTATATTAATTTAAATCAGGAAATATCGTGATTATCGTAGTTGTGATATTCGATCGTTAATTTATTTATAGATTGAGGCCTGTCGTGGCGCAGCGGCACAAGCATGTGACTGTTAGCCGACAGGTTGTGGGTTCGATCTCGACTAGAAGAAATGAAATATTTAATATGTTCAATTTAATTATTTAATATTTCCATTTCTTCGCTCTGGTAATAAGGCATAATGGGGCGTTGAGTTCCGCCACTCAACACGCAATGTCTTTAATTCGGCGGAAATTGAGACACTGAAGTGCAAGCGAGCAAAGCCAAGAAATAAAAAATATTTAAATTAATAAATAATATTTATAATAGCGAATATTTCGTTTCCTTGAGTGGGGATCGAACCGACAACCTGTCGTTTACAGTCACACGCTTATGCCGATGCGCCACGACAGGCCTTGAATCATTCATTCATGAAGTTTATATATAATTTATTTTTTATTTACTTGC